>CM060660.1:39433626-39571126 GCA_030686955.1 Odontamblyopus rebecca | reverse complement strand
GAAAGAGAAGTAAGGGAGGAGAGTGAGAGGAAGAGAGGGGGGACGGGGGCCAGAGAGAAGGGAGAAAGTGAGAGGAAAGAGGGAGTGAGGAGGAGTGTGGGAAGTGTGAAGCTGCTGCAGCCTGAGACAGTTTAAAGGGACAGTTCAGAGTTTAGTTCATAGTTCCTCATGTCCACAGTGTTGGAGACGTGTGGAGACACTTGTTTAACTCTTCCTTCAGTCCTTGTATTTGCAGAGGTGCTGGTGCTGGGCTAGTGCAGGTCAATGGCCACAGTCGTCCTGCCACTAAAAACAGTCTGACCCACTCCACAGACCCGAGGAAAAACTATTAGAGCTCCAGACTGTCCCTGTGAACGTCTGTGTCCAGAGGATCATTTTAGAGTCAAACCGACCGCTGCATCTGAAGGATTTGTGTCTGAGCAGCAGTGAGTTGTTCTTCCTGACAGAAGTTCGGCAGCGGCGACTGATATATGAGAAAACAGAACCTCAACATGCGACGATTCAGGCGACGCAAACTTAGTTTCATTTCAGACGTGATTCTGTGACACAGACGTTCACAGGGACAGTCTGGAGCTCTGATAGTTTTGCCTCAGTGCCATTTTGGGCGTTTTAGACATTTTGAAGCTTCCTGACGCTCTCCAAAACTAAAGCAGCACAAACGAAACTTTTTGCAGCACAAACGACTTTTGTGCCGGTTTGAGTTTGACGGGGACTTCACGCAGGTCGGGAGCAGATGTGACGTGTGCAGAGGTAATTCTATAACTCTTACGTAGAAACCACAATCTAAACGACCAAAACCTGTTTAAATGATTAGGCTCTGATTAGACTCAAACAAATAAAGAGCTGCACCTTTATTTACTTAAATAACGGTTTAAAATGCCAGAAAAGTTCTTCTTTGTGCGTAAATTGTCTGGATTTTGGAGTTTTCCATCGGCGACAGAAGCAGAGGGATCCTGTTTTACAACTCGGCGCTATTTCCTGTATTTTTGTGCTTTTCTTCCACAAAAACTCCCCCTGAACTGAACTCATGTAAAACTGTGATAAAGAAATGACAGAAAAACATGAAAACCCGTTTAATGGAGTTTAAAGTGATGTCCTGAGGCGACTGGAGGACGAGTGGAGCAGAGGAGCAGTTAGACAGCTCTTGGGCAGTTTTATCACAGGGTTCTTTTCTTTTCTCGTGTTTACGTGGTTTTCACGCAGGTGTCGCTTCCATCAGATCGTCCCGTTTCCATATTTAACGTTGTATTATTTCTATTTCCTGTATTTTGTGGAACATTAGTAAAAGTTCTTCACGCGGAGCCGAGAAGATCAGATTAAAGCTCCTGTAGAAAACAGAACTCGAGTCCAGGAAAACAAACTCTAAACCAGAGAAATCTTCAAATATAATTTAATCGTGTGGAAGTGTTTCAGATGTTCTACAGACGAGTGTCTCTCTCTCTCTCTCCTTCGCTTCTCTCTCTCATCTTTTCACACCTGCAGATCTCTGTCCTCGTCTGTATTGTGATTGAATTGTATTTGCAGGTTTGAACAAACTCTCTGCTTCCCTCCTTCATCTCTCTCCTCTTTCTCTCTCCCATTTGCCTTTCTTCCTCTTTCTCCTCTCCTCCCTCTCTCTTTCTCTCTCCCCTCTTTCTCCTTAATCTCTCTCTCCTTCCCCCCCTCCTTCCTCCTTCTTCATCTCTCCCTCTTTCTTCTTTTTCTCATTTCCCTCTGTTTCCATCCTCCTTCATCTTTCTCTCCTTTCTCTCTCCCCTCTTTCTCCTTCATCTCTTTCCTCTTTTTCTTTCCCTTCTCTCTCTTTCTCTCCTCCATCTCTCTCCTCTCTTTCTCCTTCCTCTCGCTCCCTTGGCTCTTTCCCTCCTCCTTCATCTCTCTCTCTCCTCTCCCCTCTCTTTCCCTCCCTTTCTCCCATTGCTCTCTCCCTCCTCCTTCATCTCTCTCCTCCCCCTCTTTCCCTTTTCCCTCCCCTCCTTCCTTCCTCTCTCTCTTTTCCTCCTCTTTCATTTCTCTTTCCTTTCTCTGCTCTCTCTCCCTTCACTCTTTCCCTCCTCCTTCCTCTCCCCTCTCTCCTTCCATCTCTCTCTTTATCTCCCCCTTTGCTCTCTCTCCCTCCTCCTCCATCTCTCGCTCTCCTTTCTCTCCTCTCCCCTCTTTCTCCTTCCTCCTCCATATCTCTCTTCCTTCTTTCTCTCCCTTCCCTCCTCCTTCATCTCTCTCCTCTCCCCTCTTTCTCTCGTCTCCTCTCTCTCCCTTCACTCTTTCCCTCCTCCTTCCTCTCCCCTCTCTCCTTCCCCCATCTCTCTCTCTTTCCTCTCCATTTCTCTCCCTTCTCTCTTTCTTCTTCCTCTCTTTCCCTCCTCCCTCTCTCCGTCTCTCTCCTGATACGTTCCATTTTTCCTCTCGTCCTTTGTGGAAATGTTCAGGTTCAACATTTGTGGATTTTCCTCTTGGAGATTTTATCGTCTCTGAACCGTTCGCAGACGTTTGGAAACCTGCAGACGCCGACTTCCTCTGGGCTCTGCCGGGAACCAAATCTGGGAAAACTGAGGAAAATGTCCCGGTTTTCCTCATCCAGACGTCACTGTTCTTTCTTTTTCCCTTTTACAAACTGAGTGACATTAAAGTCCCGTCCTCTGTGCAGCTTTGGCAGTTTGTGAAGACGCTGCTGCTCAATCCACAGTTTTATTGTTTTATCACAGGCCCAGAGTCGGGAACAACACCGGAAGTCGTCATCCGCAGGTTTCCACACGTTTATTTTAGTGAAATGAGACTCTGAGCCGCACACAAACACTTTTATGCACTTTAATATACAAGTCTGACGTGGACACTTGAGGACTTTAGGCCTTGAACAGTTCTTGGTGTTTCTCCTTCAGGAGGTGAAGGTGGAGCTGTCGGGTTCTTGGTGTTTCTCCTTCAGGAGGTGAAGGTGGAGCTGTCGGGTTCTTGGTGTTTCTCGTGGTGTTCAGGAGGTGAAGGTGGAGCTGTCGGCCTTCCGGACCCCGTCCAGCGCCCCCTGCTGGGCGTTCACTTTGAGCATGTCCAGCTCCAGGGGGTGGAGCCTCCCGGTCACCACCAGCGAATGGAGCGGTTCCCCCAGGTCACATGACGCCAGGTCCCGCAGGGGGGCGGAGCGAATCACCTGGTCGTCCGAGCCGAGCCGAGCCACGCCCACACAGACCGTGTCCTCCGTCATACCTGCACAGTGAGAGGGCGGAGCCTTACACACAGGTGAGAGGGCGGAGCCTTACACACAGGTGAGAGGGCGGAGCCTTACACACCTCAGCACCAACATTAAACTCTCATTTTTACTATAAACTATTAGAGATGCACCGAATATCGTAAAAAAGCCGCCTCCGTGAAGTCGCCCCTCCACCTCCTCCCCTAGCCACTCCCCCCACACAGCTCCTCACCCTCCTCACCCAGCTCCTCCCCCTCCACCTAGCCCCTCTCCCTCCTCCCTTAGCCCCTCCCCCTCCTCACCCAGCTCCTCCCCCTCCTCACCTAGCCCCTCTCCCTCAGCTCCTCCCCTAGCCCCTCCCCCTCCTCCCCTAGCCCCTCCTCCCCCTCCTCCCCTAGCCCCTCCCCCTCCTCCCCCAGCCCCTCCCCCTCCACCTAGCCCCTCCCCTAGCCCCTCCCCCTCCTCCCATAGGCCCTCCCCCACCTCCTCCCCCCCCTCACCTAGCCACTCCCCCCCTCCCCTAGCCCCTCCCTCTCCTCACCCAGCCCCTCCCCCTCCTCACCTAGCTCCTCCCCCTCCTCTTGTCTCCTCTGGATGATCTGCAGCAGTTGTTCCGCCGCCTGAGACACCGTCATGAACCGAGGAGGTTCATAGATCTTCCTCCCCCTGAAACAAAACAAAATGACCCCGGTTCAGTCCCGGTTCAGTCCCGGTTCAGTCCCGGTTTAGTCCTGGTTCAAAGTTAAATCAGTAAATCATTTAAAAGGTTAATAAATAAATCCCACCACCGTTATTATAAACAAAGATTTGCAGCAGAATGAAAACTGAGCTGAACATCGTAAACACAGACGTATAAATCCTTCTACGTAATAATGTGCACATTTATTTGGCAAATCGCACAATAAAACTTACTCAGTCCAGGAGCTGTAAATAAGTATTTGAAAGTGTAATTTTCCCAGTGTCTCATGTGCAGAGATTCTTCCCTCCGGTTCTTTCAGTCTAAACTCTTCCTGATTTGTCGGTTCTTTGGTTTAAATGTGGTGGACCTCAGACCTCTGAGTGGCACATGGGCACCACTCTGCCCATGGGCACCACTCTGCACACGGGCACCACTCTGCACACGGGCTCCACTCTGCACACGGGCACCACTCTGCACATGGGCACCACTCTGCACATGTTCAGTCCGTCACATTGTTTTACGTTCGTTTACGTCAGGACCAGAGGATCAGAGGGAACTTTGTTTACCGAGACGGACGGACTCGCAATGGACAACTTTGCATTTTATTTATTAGCTCTTTACGATTTTCACTGTATATTCTCTGTATTATATAAACTCTACATTCTGTATGTGTCGCTCTTCTGATCAGACGCTGAGCCACATTTCGTTCCCGTGTATTTAAACATGTGTAACGACAGTAAAGTTTAATCTAATGTAAAAAACAAAGACATCTGCCTCGGTCTAATTCCTCGTCTCAGTGACTCGGCCGATAAAACTGCTTCTGATTCTCATCGACTTTACGTGTAAAATAAAAACACGTCCGAGCGCTCGATGAACCATGTGACTCCTGCTCCACCACAGCTGAAACGAGCAGCAGATCTACAGCCGAGTTCATGTGACGCTGTAAACTGCGATAAACAGTCGTACAGTTTATCTCCGCAGCGTCCGATCTTTGTTAGTGTACGTACGTCGCTTTGGATAAAACAAACAAACATGAACAGAACACAGTCGACACAGTAACTGGATCTGTGACCTAAACCATCAGAAGTTCTGCTGAGCCCGACGCGTTTCAGAGCCGTGTGTTGGGTTCAGATCAGGCAAACCGAGCTCTTCCTGATACGTCGTTATGAACATGTGCAGCACAGAGACGGGACCACAGAACTGTAATAAAATCTGGAAGATGAATCCAAGATGGCGCCTGAGCTCATTGGAGCATGAGCGCAAAAAAGATTTTTACTTCCGCATTTACAGCCTCATGTCTGCGGTGACGGACAGAGGGGGCGGGGCTTATCCAGCTCTTATACATCCATGGACTGAGCACTGACACCATCCTGATGACATCACCTCAGATCAGCTGTGGTCTCATCCTGATGACATCACCTCAGATCAGATGTGGTCTCATCCTGATGACATCACCTCAGATCAGATGTGGTCTCATCCTGATGACATCACCTCAGATCAGATGCGGTCTCATCCTGATGACATCACTGCCCCACACCACAGGGAAATAGACTAAATGTTTGTGGAGTTCGTACCTCATCATGTTCTCGATGGTCTGCTCCTTCACTTTAATGTCTGAAACCACAGCAGCATCACAGTTAATAAAACACCACAGGAACCCACGCGCTCGTCTCCATGGAGATGTCAGAGCTTTGCCCGGAATGTTCCAAACCCTCTGGAGTTTATTTGGAGTGATTCATGTCTGAGGAATCTTTCTTTCTTTATTTATTTATTTTCAACATGTCATTTTGCAGATCAGCTCCGTCTGCCAGAAAAGTTACACGGTGCTCCTTTAATTAAACTATTTTAAATATTTCACTTTGTTTGTAGATAAATCATTGGGCTGTGAACTCTGCGATTTTAAATTCAATTTCAATACTAAAGAAAAGACTCGATTCTCAATACCAATTTTGATCCCATGATGAAAATATCTATGTCTTTAGACAATAAAATGTAGCTTCAATATTACTTTTATTAATGATTAGTCTGGACTAAACCAGAACTAAAATCAAAACTAAGGGCACTTTCACACGACTAGTTCGATTATTTGCTCTGCATCAGGCAGTAAAACAGTTCTTCTGAATCACAGACTCGGGTCTGTTCCCTTCACACCTGCAAACACCAAAACTGGTGCGACTGTCGTTTATCCAAGGCTCCTGTACAGCAGGTAAACCTGCACGTGGCTCAGGGACACTGAGGTTCTCCTGCACGTCAGGCCTCCCTGAAGTGAGGCCGAGATGCATCATCTCACCCAGTGGCCTCCCCCCTGAGGCCCGGAGCAGGTACAGACCGGTCCCAGTCCCCCTGAGGCCGGCCTCAAACCCGCCTAAAAACCTCCCTGCCCTGAGGAGCTCGGACTCACAAACCTACAGCCCCCGGCCCCGTCCCACCCTCAGCCGGGGCCGCAGTCCGTATATATGAGTGGACTAAGCTAAGCTGTTAGCCGCTAACCCGTTAGCCGCCGCGTGCCGAACAGGAAGTGCTCCAGGAGGCTCTTCCGGCTCCTTCTCTCCTTTCCCCAGTGACTCACATTAGGATCTTCTCTCCTCTCTCTGGACCTGCTGCTGTGGCCTCGTCATTTCGGTCTTAAAATGTTCATATGAACCTGCGACACAGGAGCCTGAATTTTTTTTCCGCTATTTTGTTCGTCAAAAAAAACCCTCTTCATAACACAGATCCTGGCTCCAGATTGGCTCCTGTGGCGTCGTGAGCCTCATGTGAGCGGCGCTGACGCTGTGGGGACGTCACACTCACTCCACTTCTTTATACAGTCTGTGCTAAATCCACTCGGCCGCTTCCGGGAAACTGAACGGCTCCTTTAATCAGTTCTGGTTCCTCCGGTCGTTACTCGTTTGGCCGCGGTCGAGGTTCGGCCGTGACTTCTTCCCTCACCACAAACAGGAAATTAAATAATTATCTCCTCCCATGATGCATTTGGAACAGTCGGTTTGGACCTTGTGTCTGTGGTTTGGACCCGAGTCAGATTCAGACCAGAGGAACCGCACCAGAGCCGGACCGAGACCTGCTCTTTCCTTTTTTCATTTCATTTTTTTTATATTGTTTTCATTTTATTGGTTTATTAGGACAGTGCACAGTTACATTAAGCCCAGTGGCACAGATGTTTTTACCAGACTGTAGCTCAGAGCTAATTTCCATCTGTAGTCCTGGTTCCTGAGGCCTCAGCCCGAACCCTAAACCAGGACTAAACCAGGTCTAAACCAGGACTAAACCAGGTCTAAGCCAGGACTAAACCAGGACTAAACCAGGTCTAAACCAGGACTAAACCAGGTCTAAGCCAGGACTAAACCAGGACTAAAGCAGGACTAAACCGGGACTAAACCGGGACTTTGACAGCCCCAGTCTCCATATTTCCACCGTTATTTGGTTAAAAGTTTATTAAAAGTCTCTCCAGCCCTTCACTCCCTCAGATCTGCCCCGGTTCTCCCCGTTTGCCCCTGATGCCCCGCCGCGGTGCGTTTACGGGCTCCTGCTGCGTCTGTTTTCGCGGCGTCCCGACCTCCATCAATCACCTCCATTCACTTTAACTGAGCCACAATAGACCCGAGACCCGAGGGAGTCCAGACCAGAAACCCCCAGAGACCAGACCAGGACTACAGGACTGAACCGGGACTAAAGCAGGACTAAAGCTAAACCAGGACTAAACCAGGACTAAACCAGGACTAAACCAGGACTAAAGCAGGACTAAACCAGGACTAAACCAGGTCTGAACCAAGTCAAAAACAGGTCTAAACCAGGTCCTGTAATCGGACATAACCCTCAGACCCTCAGACCCTGAAGGTCGTCCTCAGACACTTGACAAACGAGGCCTTCACTGTCCTCGCTCCGTTTGTTCATTTGGATTTCACTCCCGCAGCTGAGCCGGTCCCAGAGGAGGACTCAGGATCATGACCGAGATCCCGACCGGGACTAAGGGGGGTCCTGTCCTGACGGGGGCTAATTAGAGCCGTCCTGTTTGGGGTCTTCAGGGACCTGGTTTAGACCAGACAATATCAGGGAGTGCTCCATTAGCATATTTTACATTTTAGTGCGACGGCTGTGAAGAATTTAGGCCCTGTTTACACGTACACATGTATTTTTAAATAACGAATATTTCTAGTGCTGCCACTAACGACTAATTTTCTAACGATTAATCTCTCGACTAATTTTTCGATTAGTCGACTAATCTAAACGACTAATTAAAAAAAAAAAAACAAGCGGTTAGATTTTCCCGGGAGGTTACCTTGTGTGTGCGAGTTGCAAAGGTTATTGCTGTTATGTCTGTTGTGTTTGTGCTCATTCGACAATGTTGAACAACGATATGCACACACAATTTAACGAGTTTGCACGAGCAGCATATGCAACGGTATTCTCAATACCTCATGCATCGTGGTCGTGCTCCCGTGATAAGCCAAAGAAGTCTTACAGAGTGTACAAACCACTCTATCACCATCTGTCCGAAAGTATTCCCAGACTTTCGAGGCTTTAGGTCTTGGTCTAGAAGAAGTCGCCACTGTTCTTGGATCCGACTCTGACCCACCGGCCGCTGCCATTTTCATACTGCTCTCAAATGCTCAAATCGGGGGAAGGGGGAAGAGAGAAAGAGAGAGACCAGCCAGCAGAGTGCGCACGGCAAATACTTCCTCAAGTTTGTTTTCTTTGGCGGTGCCATTATATACCACTGCTGTTAGCCACCTCGGCGTCAACCCCGGATGTAGCCGCTGTTAGTGCGCACCGGGATGCGACAGTAGCGGCAGCGCAAGGGCAAGTAAAAGTCGATCACCGCGGGTCTCTGAAGGACAGCTCCGGCGCCTCCAAGTGCGCACCCCCAGTCGCGGCCGAGAACACGCAAAAGCGAAGTCCACTGCGCGCCCGCACCGTAGCGCCCGCAGCGCGGAGCCCAGCAAACAAGGAAACAGGTGAGCACGCGTCTTCCCACGTTTTCCCCCGGGGACCGTGCTCTCAGGGACGGACCTGCTCCGTCACAGAGACCAAAAATAAATAAAGGCGAATATTCGACCAAAAAAATTGTAGTCGACTCATTTTCATATTCGATTACGTCGACAACGTCGAATAATCGCGGCAGCACTAAATATTTCCCTCGCTCTGTTTTCTGAAATAACATCGTGCAACAGCATCGTTTTCAGAAAAGTTTCTGTTTACATGAAGCCGCATAAATACTGTTGTTTGTACATAGGACTAAGTGGACAGTTATTGTCTTACACACTTCCTGTACTGTTTTTGACAGTCGATCGAGCCAGACTGAAAGTGTTGGCGTCTTGTGCAGTCGACCCTCGTCGGACACACGGATACAACGTGCAACGTTTTTATGACACTGACAGGAGACGCATGACGGTCTCACCCTCGATCTAAGGACGAGAGAGTCGGAGAGTAACAGCAGTGATGACGCCACATCCGAACATGTTCACCCCGCTCCTCCAGCACAACCACTTCACTTACAGAATGATCCCACCAGACGCCGTCCGCCCAGGTCGGAGACAAAAACGGCGAAGTTGGCGGTGACGGCGACTGGGTCTTTGAGTCGTGAGGAGAAGAGGGAAAACTGCTGAGCTCCTTCGCCTCATTCGTCTCTTCATGGATATGAAACATCAGCTGTGCAAATGCAAACACAGGACGAGTGTTTGCAGCAGAAGTGACGCGACCGCTGCTCTGACGCTTCACCAGAGAAAAACATGAACACTGGTCACACGTTTATGTCACTTTACGCCAAACCGGAGTTTTCCAAAACCTCCACTTTAGCCGGAGTTTTTAGAAAGAGTCGTTTTCGGAGGTGAATTCTCCGTTTGCGTGTAAAAGACGGGGACAAACGAAGGGAAATTCAGTTTTTAAAAATATCCGTGTACGTGTAAACAGGGCCTCAGTCTCCATGGAGGCAGGCAGCTGACGCCACCAGGGAGAGTTACAGGTCAGATCTGGGGAGAGGCGAGCCCAGGCACACAGTCAGACTCGGCTCGTTTTTCAGTGTGTTTTGTTTTCATTACAGCTGGAAATAAAGACGGAGAAGTTTAATGCCCTAGTTTGGAACATCCCAGGGAACGTGAGGACATCTCCATGGAGACAGGGGACAGGAGGACGGGAGGGCATCTGACTCACCCAGCAGGCAGAGCGTGTGCAGACCCATGGCTCTGTTTTTGCAGATTTTGTCGAAGTAACTTTCAGGTTTCCACGTCTCCGTCCAAAACACGAAGGAGACGGTTTCCCCGAAGTTATAGAGCTGCAAGAGACAGACCGGGTTTAGACCGGGTTTAGACCGGGTTTAGACTGGGTTTAGACCGGGTTTAGACCATGTTTAGACCATGTTTAGACCATGTTTAGACCAGGTTTATTCAAGGTTTACACCTGGGATAGACCTGGTTTAGACCGGGTTTAGACCGGGTTTAGACCAGGTTTAGACCGGGTTTAGACCAGGTTTAGACCTGGGTTAGACCTGGTTTAGTCCTGGTTTAGACCTGGGTTAGACCTGGTTTAGACAGGGTTTAGACCTGGTTTAGACCTGGTTTAGACCCGGCTTAGACCCAGCTTAGACTGGGTTTATACCTGGTTTAAGACAAGTTTTAGACCGGGTTTAGCTCTGCTTTGGATCTGGTTTAGACATGGTTTAGTCCTGGTTTAGTCGCTGGTTTGAACCTGCTGTGGTCCTAGTTTAGGGTCAGTCCTGTTAGGTCAGAGGTCAGAGGTCAGCCACATTTATGCGACACTAATGGAGACAAACACTGGATCTATAAAACCCGGATAAGCCCCTCCCCCTCTGTCCCTCTAGTGGCCGCTCCAGGTGCTGCAGGTTTGGCCCTTTCACAAAAGTCGGGGTTTGTACGATTCTTTTCTATTTTCACAACATGAACTTTTATAAATGTTTAAAAAGCGTCTAAAAGTGTCTCTGTCAGACTGAGCCTCGCCTGCTCTCGCTCCGATTGGTCCAAACTCTCCACGCCGCGCTCCGATTGGTCCAAACGTTCCACGGTGCGCTCTGATTGGTCCAAACGCTCCACGCCTCGCTCTGATTGGTCCAAACGCTCCATGCCGCGCTCCGATTGGTCCAAACGTTCCACGGTGCGCTCTGATTGGTCCAAACGCTCCACGCCTCGCTCTGATTGGTCCAAACGCTCCATGCCGCGCTCCGATTGGTCCAAACGCTCCATGCCGCGCTCCGATTGGTCCAAACGCTCCACGCCGCGCTCTGATTGGTCCAAACGCTCCATGCCGCGCTCCGATTGGTCCAAACGCTCCACGCCGCACTCTGATTGGTCCAAACGCTCCACGCTGCGCTCTGATTGGTCCAAACACTCCACGCCTCGCTCTGATTGGTCCAAACGCTCTGGGGGGTGGGGCTTATGTCGTTACAGGAGATTCACCGATTTTGGAAAGAAATCTCCAAAATTAAAGCTGCTTTTCTCTGTGGAGATGTTATTGCTTTGTCTGGAATGTTCCGCAGTACAGCATTAAACCTTTCTATCTCCACGGAGACCAAACCGAACCAAGTTCCAGGTCAGATCTGTGGAGAGGCGACCCCACTCACAGTCAGAATGATGTTTTTTTAGGTATTTTTGAGCTCTAAACCCACCTGTGACTGAATAAATATAGTAGAGCTGTTTAAAGTCATACTGCGGAACATTCTTTGTGTCATTTCTCTTGGACGTGTTTAAAAAGTGAACTTGAATGATAAAGCTCTACTTCCTCGACTGTTCTGGGGGAGGGGCGTGGACCGGAGCAGTGCATTCTGGGCTTACAGCTCCCAGCGGGGCCTCATTTGCATGCCCCTCCCCCTCATTAGCATATTAACTGCAGCTCTGTGTGTGCGTATGCTAATGAGCTGCGGACGCTGCGCCGTGATTGGTCGGTTCTGACAGAGTTATTGATGTGGAGGCGCCGGAGCGTTCAGAGTGTTTGTGAGGCAGAGACCCCGGAGCAGATGGACCCCGAGACCCGGAGTCCTCAGGGTTTAACACGATCACTGCTCAATGTCCCGGGGCAATAATGACGCTAACTACCCCCTCTGACCCCCGACTACCTGATTACCCCCTCTGACCCCCGACTACCTGATTACCCCCTCTGACCCCCGACTACCTGATTACCCCCTCTGACCCCCGGCTACCTGATTACCCCCTCTGACCCCCGGCTACCTGATTACCCTGAGAGAGAAGAGTTAGTCCTGGTTTAGTCCTGGTCTAGTCCCACTCTGCCCCTGCCCGCCTCGTCTTTCACCTGTTGTCCCGTCTTTAGTCTGGTCTTTAGTCTTTAGTCCGGTCTTTAGTCTTTAGTCCGGTCTTTAGTCCGGTCTTTCGTCTGGTCTTTAGTCTTTAGTCCGGTCTTTCGTCTGGTCTTTCGTCTTTAGTCCGGTCTTTAGTCCGGTCTTTAGTCCAGTCTTTAGTCTTTAGTCTGCTTTTTAGTCTTTAGTCCGGTCTTTAGTCCGGTCTTTAGTCCGGTCTTTAGTCCGGTCTTTAGTCCGGTCTTTAGTCCGGTCTTTAGTCTTTAGTCCGGTCTTTAGTCCGGTCTTTAGTCCGGTCTTTAGTCTTTAGTCCGGTCTTTAGTCCGGTCTTTAGTCCGGTCTTTAGTCTTTAGTCCGGTCTTTAGTCTTTAGTCCGGTCTTTAGTCCGGTCTTTAGTCTTTAGTCCGGTCTTTAGTCTTTAGTCCGGTCTTTAGTCTTTAGTCCGGTCTTTAGTCCGGTCTTTAGTCCGGTCTTTAGTCCGGTCTTTAGTCCGGTCTTTAGTCCGGTCTTTAGTCCGGTCTTTAGTCCGGTCTTTAGTCCTGAAGAGTTATAACTTTGTTTCAGTGTGCCATATATGCTGTTGCAATATTGAAATGATGATTGTTTGTAACAAATGTCTCACAATGGCTTATGAAGTTACTCCTGTCTCTTCTCGCACACATTTTTCTATTTCTTTCATTCTGTCTCATTAAAAAGCAGACAGCATACACACACATACGGTTGACCTTCGTCCACCTGGCGAAGTTATGTTTTCCCTTACAGATAAGACTGATGGGAAACGTACTCCCCGAAACTGGATGTCGATAAGAGAGCTTCAAAACAGAAGTTATTAAATGGAAATGTACTGGGATTGAAGAGGAGGCGGACCAAGAGGCGTTTACAATATTTGCATATTCATGATGAAATGTTTTAAATAGTTGGGTTCGAGTTATGTTCGTGGTTGCTCGGTTTGCTCTGCGGGGAATCCACGCTTAGATTGTTTCCCAGGGAATCTCGCAACCCAGCATGCTGTAATATTGTGAGGTGAATAAATTGGCTTGAATTGAACTTCACGAATCCTGGTCTTCAATCTGGTATGTGCTAAAATGCGTTTAGGGAGATCTTGTTACGACATCGAGTAATTGGAGTCCCCTATTTCAGTTTTGAACAGCGACACCTTCTGATTGTATTTGTTTGAGTTTAAGATAGGAGAAAGAGGACAAGATTTCTTCACATGGTGACCCCGGCCGTGCTGAAGGGGGAAGTCGAGTCGTAACAACGGAACGTTGAGTCTAGGCGTCCGGACTCCGTTCCTAACCCGCTCGGGAAAACATACCAGTGTTCTTTCCACGCCGCTTTGCAGTCTCTTCCCTGACGGGCCCGTAAAACAACTCAAAGGTAAGGAACATTGCCTGTTTCTCTATATTGAGACGAATTATGTTCCATTGGACAGACTAAATTAAAAGGGAGACATTGCATCGTGGTTGTTATCTGAAAATTGATGTGTGGATTGAACGGTTAGAACGACGTCAAAAGTTCTCCCAATGTCTGAAGAATAGGTACCTTAAGTACATTTAATGACTGTGTCATAGTAACCAAATTTTAGAAATCCAGGATTCATATGGTTGAAAGAGGTGGTTGGAGTCCCTCGCCGGCGGTTAGAGTCCCGGTTAATATAAAGAGGTGGTTGGAGTCCTCGCCGGCGGTTAGAGTCCCCGGTTAATATAAAGAGGTGGTTGAGTCCCTCGCCGGCGGTTAGAGTCCCCGGTTAATATAAAGAGAAAAAGAGGTGGTTAGAGTCCCCTCGCCGGTGGTTAGAGTCCACCGGTTAAGAGGCTATGAGTGTAATGAGCCTGTGAAAAGTACGAACACTTGGGTTAGAGGCCCCGTCGATCTCTGGAACTCGTTAACGCGATCCATGGCGACGAAATAATTGCGATTAGCGCGGTAGGGAATTGAAACAGAGTTGGGAGAACCCATTTTACCGTATTTTGTTACAATTTGTGTGCTTTTGCACGACTAAAAGACAGTTGAGAGTTAAGTGCGTAGTTGGTTTGTGGAAGTGACAAAATGGCGGCTCCAGCTAAAGCCACGCCAACAAAATGGTGGCAAGGCATGCTTGCCAGCACAATGGACAAAAAAGAAAGGACACGATTGGAGAAATCAAAGCAGGAATTTGTAAAAGTAATGGCAGAAAGAGGCATAGGCACAGAACAGTTGGTTCCGCTTCAAAGAATTGTATAGGCCTGTGTCCTCTTCGAGTTAAATTCCGTAAAATAAGGGACGGCGGAGTCCCCTTGAGTTAAATTCTGTGAATGAGTGTGTGTACCAAAAGATTGGGATTGTAAATAGTGAGTTTTTGTGGATGTAAAGACAAGATTTCTCCACCTTAACGGGTAGAAGTGAGAAATACCACAAAATAGATTAATCACTATCCCAATCAATCCTTGAAATCAGTCTTAGAGACCTCCCTACGAGTGACAGACTGATCCAAATTGTGACAAAATGGGAAACCTAATAACAACCAGTAAACCTAGAGATAGATTGAAATGTAAGGATTATAAAATAATGGAGGCGAAAAATGCAGGATATAATAAATACCTAGACTTATGCGTAGAAAAATATAATCTTAAAGGCAACCTGAGTGTAGTGACCTTGAAGGCATTACGTGACCAGTTAAGGGAAAAGACAAAAAAAATAATGAGAAGAAAATGCGTAAGTAGGGCATAACAGAGTTAGGATGTTGGTTAGAGACGGTAAAGCTGAGAGAGGAACGACAAAAAAGGAAAACAGGAAAGTAGAGAGGACAGAAGTAAAAGAGAGGAAGTGTTTTGTTCATAGAAAGAAAGACACGGATTTAAGGGCAAACTTAATACTAGGGACCTCGTCGAGTTCAGAGGTCAGATAAAAGAAAAGGCAAAGAATGATCCAGAAAGATGGAAAAAATATGGCATGAAAGAGACAGAGTTTTGGTTAAGAGTAGCTGGAGAAAGAGAGGAAGGTCAGAAAAAGGCAAAGGAAAACAGAATCCGAGTCAGCATTTTGGAGACATCATAACCAGACCACAACCAAATTGGGTTTTCGGCCTGACGTCAGCCAGAAACTTAATTTGGCGTATGGTGTGAAAGTTCTGTGTTGTATGATTGACGAGAAGTATTTGAAGCAGCAGAGTCACAAAGTTACTTCCTGTTGAAGTAGAATATTCAACTCGTCATTAAGGAATCTAGGTGACTGAGACTCTGGGACCTAAAACACTCTAATTCCTGGGAGATACACCCCTCGTATGTAACCGCAACTTTTAGTTGTAGAAGCTTGTTGCATAAGGAATTACTGTGATCCTTGAGATATTTCCTTTGAGTCCTGTCACAACTTGTAGTTTTGTCTTGTCACAATTTGTAGTTTGTTAAAAGTTGTTTTTGTGTGTACAAATTAGTGGAGTACCGTGAAACGGAGTAGTGCGCGTTCCCGTGTTCCCCCTCCCATCTCAAAGTTCCACTTTTCAAGCCCGTGCATGTGAGAATCCCTCAGCCCCTCCCTCCTCTCATCCCTCTCTGTGTTTCTGAAGGTCGTCCTGTGCAGTTAGGCGTATGGATAGGTACTTTTTATGTCGACAAGGATAATTTTAAGAATATAGCAATATAGCAATAACAATTCGCCTTGTCTAGTCCTATGTTTACTTATTTTATAATTTTTTTAGGGAACTTGCTTTTATTGCAGTGATAGTAGCAGCCATTGTTCAAGTCCATGTGCATGTATTCCCCATGCCTCAATGTGATATGCAAAGTGCTTCAGTGCATTCTGTACTACATGTTGTCTGTGTCAGCGCTCATTTTATGTAGGAATAATTTTTATACACCAAGTAAAAGATGTTCAAAGCCACGTAGATTTGTTAAAAGTACAGATCCCAAAGTAAAGTAGTGAACCTGAGGTTTATAATAGAACAATATTTCATCGTGGTTAGTGGGTGGAAGCTAAGGATGTAAACTTTGTTCTTAAAGTTGGTTCATTAATTGGAAAACTTGGTGAAAGGAGAGAGAGTAAGTACTTTTGTTGGTTGCTGGTTTGAGTCTAGGACACAGTGTGTTTTTATACTAGGTTATACTATACTTATACACCTATATTCCCAGTAAGAAAAGCATCACCCTGGTTGGCATGGAGAATGATCCAAGATCTACGTGCAGTAAATGAAGCAGTAAAACAGAAAGCACCAAATGTGCCAAATCCACATACATTATTGAATACTCTAAATTCTAATGCCCGATATTTTAGTGTTATCGATCTCAGTAATGCGTTTTTCAGCGTTCCAATTCATCCAGAGTCGCGTGGATGGTTCGGCTTTACATTTCGCGGTGTAAAGTACACATTCACCAGACTGCCACAAGAGTACGCTGAAAGCCCGACATTTTTTACACAAGCAATTACGAGATGTCTATCAAGTTTCACACCCAAACATGGTAGCCAAATTCTAGTCTATGTAGATGACATCCTCCTGGCTAATGAAGATCAAAATAAGTGTAAAAAAGACACCATGCAATTGCTCAAAATTCCTAGGTGAGTCCTAACCCCGCTCCACCTACACTCCCCGCGTACAAAGAAGGCCAATCTGCTACTGAATATATAGACCTGTGTACAGAGGCTTACATTAAAAACATGCAGGTGCACCCATTTAGAAAGCCCGCCACTAGCACCCTATTCTTACAGTCCATCCTGCCCCAGCTTCCCAAACCTGTCAGGGCTCTGATAGAGGGGACACCTGGTATCATGGCGGACCATGGCATGGTTCAGATGCACTTGAGGCACCATCTTGAGATTTACAACAGAAAATCTGCAGATGTACACAAAACACACCAGGATATGACACTGGAGCTTCAAAGACTCCAATTGGGCGAAGCCCGCGAATAAGCCACAAAGGTGAAACAAGAGGGTAAGTCAAAAGGGGACAAAGCAGGAACCACCTCCCCCGGACAATACCTGGGTCAAACAGATCCTACTTTAGATACAGGTACACCACCACCCATTCACATGATCGGTGCTCCCACCTCACCAGCAAGCATTTATTATGCGACACCTCCCCAAAATTCTAGGGGTACGGGAAGGACATTCACACAACCAAGGGGATGGAATTTTAGAGGTCGTGGCGGATTCCGCGGGAGAGGACGGGGTTGGTAGTCGAACCAGGGTGGACTATCCTATCAGTCCCAGACAGCTTGTTACATTTGCCATCAAGAGGGACATTGGGCACGAGACTGCCCACATAACACTGGGATGGGTGCCTATGAGCAATATCCACAACAACGCGGTGGTTTCCAGGGGCCACCTGGCCCTCCTCGAGGTAGAGGGGCCGCAGGTCCCACTCCATGGTATCGCGGGGGCTCTGCCTCTGGAGGACAGTACTATGGAGGCTCGGATGAGCTACAATTGAATGCTCACCAGATGGACTTCGGGTCGTTTGGCCCAATGGACAATCGGTTTCGTGTTATCACGGACAATCATCTGGGTGTTGGCTGGCATCTGATTCTGCACCCAAGGAACCCTACGCAGATATTTTCTGGGGACTTTTGGAACCTTCTAAGACAATGGATGAGGGCATACTGTCACATATGCTTCTCTGGAAACCTTAGTTCTGCTCACTATACCCCTATACTCCCCCAGCGGACCCCTACCATGTTACCTTGCACTATGATCGCACCTATGATCCAATTTATGACATGTTGTTTGACCCATACCGTGGCACTGAACACACTATACACACAGACTCAATTTTTGTTCATAAGAAGGGGGTAGTGGCCTCTGTGATTCTCCCCGAACCTTTGAATGATTTGTTTAGGTCAGCGACGGTTAGCGTCCCACATCTTTCTCTCTTCCTAGGCCCTGGATACGAAGCCAGGGAGCTAGGACCGTTGACTAATCACCTTACGACTGGGAGATTACACCCATTCCCAATGTTTTCTATAGCCAATCCGAAGATGCTTACCGCATTGCTGTACCAAATGTTCCTGATCAAGATCTGCTCGAACATACCCAAATTAGTAGGGACCATGGTCGGGAATTAACCGACCATGAAGATACGGAAAGCTTGTTACAAACGCTTTCATTTCTCTTTGGTCCTTCGGTGCCTCTGATATTGGTGAGTGCCTTTCTGTCCCGCCAGTGATGCTTGAGGTGGGCCCAGATGCCCAGCCAGTTTGGATCCCACAACGACAGGGAGTAGAGGAAGCTCTAGACGCACTTTGGGAGGCGGGGGTTTTGGAACTCTCAAACTCTGATTGGAACACACCACTCAACCCGGTACCCAAACCTAACGGTTCGTATCGCATGGCACATGATCTGAGGAAAACCAATGACATAACAATCACTCCACTTTTGCCAGTTCCTGACCCACATAAATGTCTTACCACACTTACACCAGACATGAAATTCTTTACAGTAATCGATCTTTGCTTGGTCACTCATTGGATACCTATTTATGGCGTCCCTACTCAAATTCAATCTGATTCTGGTCCACATTTCACTGGTTCACATGTTGCCATTGTTTGTAAAATGCTTCGCATCAATCACACATTCGTTTTAGTTTATCATCCACAGTCTAATGGTCTTGTCGAGCGTATGAATCGCACACTGAAGTCGATACTTTCTAAATCAGGGGTGTCAAACTCATTTTGGTCCGAGGGCCGTATGCAACCTACTTTGATCCCAAAAGGGCCGGATCAGAAAACTCAGTTCTCTTCAAGTTATTGTATTTTTCTCTGTGTCTCATAGTGGTGTTTAAGATTATATTACTCGAGCAACGCCACTTGTTCCAAACACACCTCTGTCAACAAATAAGAATTAGACTATTTTTCTTGGGAAATCCTGAACTCAGCATCTGCTTTTCTCATTTTTTGACATTTTGCTGATGAGGGTCATGGTCGACAGTCAAAACGATCGTCCTTTAAGAGCGTTTGGAAAGAGGAAAGTCTTCATTTGTGCTGCTCTGGTGGGAGTCGCAACGCACAGAAATGCCCGAGACGCTGCTATGCTAAACGGTGCAGAAAATTAACAGAAAAATCTGAAAATTTTAATAGAAAGATCAGCCGAGGGCCAGATTAAAGGTCTTGGAGGGCCGGATCTGGCCCCCCGATCCGCATGTTTGACACATGTGCTCTAAATTGTTATGACTACCCTAAATCTAATTGGCTCGATCTCCGCCCGGTTGCTCAGTTTCATCACAGACACACCATTTCGCAACGTACCGGTTTCTCCCCTTATGAGCTCTTATTCGGCCGTGCCATGCCTGGCACCTTTACTAGCGCAGCTATTGATCCCACCACCTTGGTCAAAACAGTGATGCAGTATAGACCTTATTTCTATGCGCTTAAGGCTACTGTTGAACACCTTGAATTTGTCTTTCTCAAGCGCCCCGTGCGTTCAAAATGGTCTGAACCTCGTTACTCTGGACCTTACAGGGTAACCCAACGTACCACCCATGCTATCAAAGTTTACGGATCCAAGCACTGGTACCATTGGTCAGCAGTTAAGCCCTACTATGAACCCAAGAGGAGTGGGAGCTACGCCCCCACTGAAGGGGGGGAACAGACTACACCGCCTGAAACATGATATATTGCACTATTTAGGTGAAAAAGGCGGCCTCCCTAAAGTGATTTGGCTCCTTGCACTGATTTTTATACTTCTGGTAGTATTACTTGTTGAGCTAAAAAATAAGAATGAAACTCGGATAAATGATGATGTAAATATAAATGATGACCCTTCTGCTTTTCTCTCTGTTAAAGGTCGGCCGGAAAGGAGCGGACACAAGATCCACGATTGGTATTTGGGGTGGGAAAACAAGACCCCACGAACGAAGTTTCATGTTAATATTTGGTACAATTATGCAGCTTTTGTGGCAAAGCTAAGCAACAAAACAAACTGCTATGTATGTTCCAGAATTCCATTATCTGCTAGACACCCTACTGTTAGGCCAGTGCCAACGCAAGCTCTTGTTTTCCGGACATTTTGCTGTCTGCCCAGTCTAGGGGTTTGTGCCATGGTCGGGGACCATTGCTGTACGTATGTCCCAGACAACACGGGAAATGAGGGTAATATCACTAGTGCCATAAAAAAAAAAAAAATTTGAAACAAATAGTTGCGATCACAGAGGGCGATTTCCGAAATAGCGGAGGTTTGTTTGATTGGCTTGTCTCCGGCTCCTGGCAGGCCGTCCTTCGAAGGGTTTGTATTATAATGTTGCTTGGTTTTTTGTTTGTGTTTGTTGTTTTTGGATGTTGTTTGTCTTGTCTTTCTAAGTTTATTTCCAGATCCATTCAAACGTGTCACTGCAGGAATGTATGTCCAAGGCAATGTGACCATGTATCAGCCTGAGTGTGAAAAGCTTTTGCCCCAAAACGATGTTGATAATGATGATAGTGATGATGACGAATCTAAGGACCTGACACAGCGTCTTGCTGACTGTGTTGTGTGATTCTGGTAATGTATGTCTTCACACCATCAGAAGGGGGTGTTTTTGTTTTTTTCCCTTGTAACCATAAAAAGATATAAAGTAGCAAAATCATACTAGAAAAATATTTTATTACTTATGCAGGGGGGTAATCAGCGGTTTAGATGAAGGGTTTTTATGAGAACTCGGCTGAGTTCTCAGAAGGGGGTTTGAAGAGTTATAACTTTGTTTCAGTGTGCCATATATGCTGTTGCAATATTGAAATGATGATTGTTTGTAACAAATGTCTCACAATGGCTTATGAAGTTACTCCTGTCTCTTCTCGCACACATTTTTCTATTTCTTTCATTCTGTCTCATTAAAAAGCAGACAGCATACACACACATACGGTTGACCTTCGTCCACCTGGCGAAGTTATGTTTTCCCTTACAGATAAGACTGATGGGAAACGTACTCCCCGAAACTGGATGTCGATAAGAGAGCTTCAAAACAGAAGTTATTAAATGGAAATGTACTGGGATTGAAGAGGAGGCGGACCAAGAGGCGTTTACAATATTTGCATATTCATGATGAAATGTTTTAAATAGTTGGGTTCGAGTTATGTTCGTGGTTGCTCGGTTTGCTCTGCGGGAATCCACGCTAGATTGTTTCCCAGGAATCTCGCAACCCAGCATGCTGTAATATTGTGAGGTGAATAAATTGGCTTGAATTGAACTTCACGAATCCTGGTCTTCAATCTGGTATGTGCTAAAATGCGTTTAGGGAGATCTTGTTACGACATCGAGTAATTGGAGTCCCCTATTTCAGTTTTGAACAGCGACACCTTCTGATTGTATTTGTTTGAGTTTAAGATAGGAGAAAGAGGACAAGATTTCTTTAGTCCGGTCTTTAGTCCGGTCTTTAGTCTTTAGTCCGGTCTTTAGTCTTTAGTCCGGTCTTTGGTCCGGTCTTTAGTCTTTAGTCCGGTCTTTGGTCCGGTCTGTCACCTGGAGTCCGCAGCAGCCGATGGCGTTCATGATGGAGGCGTTGTGAATGACTCTGTACGGTATCCCAGCATGCACCGCTCTCAGCACCAGGTCACTGTGGGTCGTCGCTCTGCAGAAAAAACAAAAAACACAAACGTTTATCAAGGCCCGACCGATATATCGGCCAGTCGATATATCGGTCAGTTGATATGAGCTCTTGGAGGGATGGAAGAGAGGGCGGAGGAGAGAGAGAGAATGGAAGAGATCGAGTGGAAGTAGGAGAAAGAAAAGAGGAGACGGAGCGATGGAGGGATGGACCTGAGAGGAAAGGAAGAGAAGAGAAGTGATACACGGGGGGAAAAGAAAGGATGAGGAAGAGAAAGAGCGACGGAAAACGAGGTCAGAGAGAAGAGTGATGGAAGTGTGAAAAAAATGAAGAAGAATGAAAGAAGAGAGAGAAAGACGAGAGAAGAGAAAACAGAGAGAGTGAAAGGAGGAGCAGAGTGGAGCAGAGTTCGGCTCCAGAGTCTCCTGAGGTCAGAGGTTCCGGGGGGAAAGTGAAACCACAAACTGCTGCGGTCGGGATTTTTCCAGGATTTTTCCAGGATTTTTCCGCGGCCGGAGGAAAACCCGCCGAGCGCTCGCTGGAATTACGACCCGGAGCTTCAGGGTTTTAGAGGCTCGATCCAGGCAAACGAAGCTCAGCGAGGCCGGCAGCTGCAGGAGGAGTTTTGGATCCTTCTGTTTCCAGTATTTAATTTAAACTTTATTTCAAATATCACAAAAAACAGTCTCAGCGCTGATTTTAATTTGGATATTTGATTTATTTGCACCGGAGGTTTTGGTAAGAAAAGAACTCCGAGAAAATCAGTACAGATGGAGACCCGGTTAAGTCCCGGTTCAGACCCGGTTTTGTCCCGTCTCAGACCCGGTTAAGTCCCGGTTCAGACCTGGTTTTGTCCCGTTTCAGACCCGGTTAAGTCCCGGTTCAGACCCGGTTTAGTCCCGGTTCCGTCCCGGTTCCGTCCCGGTTCAGACCCGGTTCAGACCCGGTTCAGTCCCGGTTCAGTCCCGGTTCAGACCTGGTTTAGTCCTGGTTGTTGAAGAGTTTTGGATCGAAGTGAGGGCGTCAGAGGAGCAGAGGCTCCGGGTTCGTCTCCATTAACTCTGCATAAATGTGTCTGACCCCCTCTGACCTCTGACCTCTGACCTAACCAGGACTGACCCTAAACTAGGACCACAGCAGGTTCAAACCGGGGACTAAACCAGGACTAACCTAATCTAATCAAAATGGCTCCGTTTCACTTTCTGGTGTAAAATGTGGCTCCTCCTGCAGCTGCACCGTGACCAGAACGTTTTGCTCAGTCGTTCATAGAGACGTAACAATACGGTAAATCTGGTGATATCGTATCGTCAAAGGTCTCACAATAATATCGTGGAGCATCACGATATATCGAATCCCAAGTCTCTTTGCTTAAATTAACAGTTCTGATGCAGAAATAGCTAAAAAAAAAAACAGAGGGAACTACATAGACCATGATCCTTTGCTCCGTTTCAGTGCAGACGACATGAAGAAATAACTGTTCTAAGCACTTTTACATCTTCATTCTTTGGATTAAGTCTTGTAAAGGCGTTTTTAGAGGAAAAAGTCGCAGATTCACAGTTTATCATTAAAAAAATATCGTTTCATGAGATGTTTATGGTGAAAATATCGTACAGAGAGATTTGGATTTCGTTCCATCCCTAATGACAATAAATGTTGCACCAAATGACTCAAAGCGTTTTAGAGTCAGTCTTGTTATTCTGTAGAATATCGTAATATCGTGAACTTTCCCACGATATCGCAATAAATATCGTACCGTGAGACTTGGATATCGCTTCATAACAGTTATTTCTTCATGTCGTCTGCACTGAAACGGAGCAAAGGATCATGGTCTATGTAGTTCCCTCTGCTTTTTTAGCCGCTGCTGCACCAAAACAGAGACTTTAAGCAGAGACACTTGGGATTCGATATTATTGTGAGGCCTTTGACGATACGATATCACCATGTTTACGTTATTGTTACGTCCTGATGGTTTCGTGGTGATTCTGCTGTGATTTCACGACTTCAGACTCACCCGAAAGGATCTCCCACCACCAGGAAGCCCACGTCGGTGGTGTGTGCGTCCCTCAGGATCTCCTCGGACCCCTGCTCCACCAGGTCCCTGTCAGCCAGGATCAGCTCCTTACCGTAAAACTCCTCCTGAACGAGCACACGAATAACACACAGTCAGGTACAGAGCGCCTGTCAGCTCTTTACCGTAAAACTCCTCCTGAACGAGCACACGAATAACACAGAGTCAGGTACAGAGCGCCTGTCAGCTCTTTACCGTAAAACTCCTGCTGAACGAGCACACGAATAACACAGAGTCAGGTACAGAGCGCCTGTCAGCCCTTTACCGTAAAACTCCTGTTGAACGAGCACATGAATAACACAGTCAGGTACAGAGCGCCTGTCAGCCCTTTACCGTAAAACTCCTCCTGAACGAGCACACGAATAACACAGAGTCAGGTACAGAGCGCCTGTCAGCTCTTTACCGTAAAACTCCTGCTGAACGAGCACACGAATAACACAGAGTCAGGTACAGAGCGCCTGTCAGCCCTTTACCGTAAAACTCCTGTTGAACGAGCACAGAAACTAAACCCCACCTCCTGCAGTCGATGTTCGGCTCTTTCCTGTAAACTCCTGGAAGCTCAAACCCGTTTACCAAACGCAGAATGAGAAAAGGTTTATTGATCATTCTTAATGCTCCGTCTGGTCTGTGCCGTTTGTTCTTTTGAGTTTAGTCAAACAAAAAAACTGAATTCGACCTCTGTTTACAATATTTAATTTAAAGTTTAGTTCAAATATCACCAGTTAAAACTGTCTTGTGACTATTTTTATGTTGATATTTTATTCTCTTTGGTTTTTTACTCCGGAGGTTCTGGAGGATCCAACCCAGGACCGTTACAGAGGATCTGTCCAAGAAAAGTCCGTACAGACCGAGACCAGGTTTAGTCCTGGTTTAGGTCTGGTCCAATCCTGACTTAGTCCCGCTTTCAGTCCTGGTTTAGTCCCAGTTAAGTCCCGGTTAAGTCCTGGTTCAGTCCCGGTTCAGTCCTGGTTTAGTCCCGGTTCAGTCCTGTTATAGTCCTGTTATAGTCCCGGTTCAGTCCTGGTTCAGTCCCAGTTCAGTCCCGCTTTAGTCCCGGTTCAGTCCCGGTTCAGTCCCGGTTCAGTCCCGGTTCAGTCCCGGTTCAGTCCCGGTTCAGTCCCGGATCAGTCCCGGATCAGTCCCGGTTTAGTCCCGGTTTAGTCCCGGTTCAGTCTCGGTTCAGTCCCGGTTCAGTCCTGGTTCAGTCCTGGTTCAGTCTCGGTTCAGTCTCGGTTCAGTCCTGGTTTAGTCCTGGTTCAGTCCTGGTTCAGTCCTGACTTTTTCTTTCAGGAGCTCATGTGCCCCTAAGTTAAAAATTAGGAGCACAGAAAAAAATGGGGCACGAATAGGTTTTCGTTTTGAACGTTATATTTATAAAAAAAGAATTATGACTGCACTTTTCTTGTATGAGCTCAATGTTTTTATAAATCTATCTCCATTTTACTGATGATTAATATTCACTTAGACTTAAAATAAGCCCCATAAACTGTACTGCACTTAAACACCCATTTTTGGACTTTAGAGAACTTCCACTGGCACTTTACAGTAAAAAGTGGACATTATGGTCCTTGATGTTAGTTCAGGTGCTGCATGTTTTGGGTTGATGGGGGAAACTGGAGCCCGGAGGAACCCATCCAGACACGGGTAGAACATGCAAACTCCACACAGAAAGGCCCGGGCGACCCGGGGATCGAACCTGCAACCTTCTTGCTGTGAGGCCTGAGTGTTGCCACTCAGCCACCGTGCCACGCCCCCTCGTTTATCAGTGATACCGGCCACACGTGGAGCTCGTGCGCTGGGGTCGTGCGCGGACACGTGCCGCGATTTAGGGGCGATCCAGGCACTGGTGCCTGTTTTGTTTTCCTCGTTCGCCGAAATATTTACTCGCAAATGCGAATGAAATGGGCGCACTGTAGAGCCCTGGTCCTAATCCTGGTTTAGTCTCGGTTAAGTTCTGATGCAGTCCCTCTTTAGACCTGGTTCAGACCTGGTTCAGTCCTGGTTCAGTCCTGGTTCAGTCCTGGTTCAGTCCTGGTTCAGTCCTGGTTCAGTCCCTCTTTAGACCTGGTTCAGTCCTGGTTCAGTCCCTCTTTAGTCCCGGTTTAGTCCCGGTCCAGTCCTGGTCCGGTCTCTCACCAGTTTGTCTTTGCCCACGGTCAGGATGGAGGTGTAGGCCTCCAGATAAACCCGGGAACAGCGCTTCACCGCGGCCAGACCCTTCACCGTGATGTCCTGGGCGTCCCCGAGCCCCAGGCCGATCAGGTACAGCACCATGGCCCGGGAGAGGAGAGGGGAGAGCCGGGGAGAGGAGAGGGGAGAGCCGGGGAACAGGCGAGGAGATCCGGAGAGAGGAGAGCCGGGGGGAGCCGGAGCAGAGCGGCCTGGCACGGGGACCCACGAAGGCGCACGGTAAATGTGAAATAAAACGAGTTAAATTACAATAAAAAACAATTTCCTTGAGTTTGTGAAGCGGAACTTGTTTTCACGTGTAGTTCACGGTGTAGAACGTTATACGGCTGTCGTGAAGTGTTTATCTTTGCGACAGAAAGGACCGAGATACGTCAGGGAGATGGAACCACATTACAAGTAAGTAAAATTTAATGTTCATTAATTTAATTACAGAAAAGGTTGTAAGCGACACGGTTTAAGTACGATTTAAACGAAACACATCTTTGCCTTTTGCCATTCGGCTTTGGTAATAAAGTTACTAAACAATAAGTTTTATTAGAAATTTAAATAGAAAACGCTGCAAGGTCTAAGTTTAAACAGCCATTTTGAAATATAAGAAAATGTTACTTGAATTTGTTAAGTTGAATGAATTTGGTTCAAAGTTTGTGGATTTTCTTTTTTGGAAATTTATAATGAAAATAGTCTAGTAGTAGTAGTAGTAATAGTAACCACTCACAATACTTGATTCATAATTGTAAATAAACTGTGTAATTAAACTGTAAATTAAACACAAAATCCACTTTTTCGCTATACCGTGTAGTAGAGTCAAAATTTCCACAAGACGAGAAAAGATCTTAACAGTTCTTAACTTTTAGTTTTGTTTCCGGCCTAGTTCTGCTTTCTGGAAATGCCGAAGACAAAACACGTCACCTTTTCTGTCCAATCTAAATATCAACACATGCGATATCATTTTTCTGTCGTCTGCACGAACTTGTGGCAATTTTGTCTTGTAAGATCTTGGGGCACGAGATCTTGAAAAAAGATCTTTAGAAGCACCGATACGTATCTCAGTGCATGGGTCACGAGATTGATTCATTTTTGAAGTTTTAAGATGTGAAAAAAAAAAAAATCTCATGTCATTTTTTTCTGCAAATGAGTTTAAAATAATAACAATATGATGTGAATGAAACATACACACGTGACACGACAGTAGAACTCCTGTGCAGCTGCAGTTCATATGTGACGTTTTAATTCATTTTTATTATTAATATTTTTATTTCTTAGCAATGTCTCACAGACCGTTTTCCTCGTAAAACTTATAAGATAGAGTCTGAGAAAATGATTGTGTGTCGTGAGTCTCATCGTGTGCGTGAAACAGCACATCTGATTAAAGCCGATATGAAGCCAAACGCGATTCTGAAGTATTTCAAAGTTCACGTCTTTGTCATTTCTGGGTCTGTCACCGTAAATTAAAAAGTAACTCTGAGACCAAAGCCGACAGTCGCTCAGCTGCTGGAGCGTTTGTCCACTGACCCGAAGGCTGCTCCCTCGAAGCCGCTGTCGGCATAAACATCACTGGTTGGTCGGTCAGATGTGTTGTGATTCGTTGTGTCGTTGGGCAAGACACTTAACCCCCCTCGCCCCCAGTGTCTGCGTGCACTGGTGTGTGAGCGTGTGAGCGGGTTCTTGTTGTGAAGCACTTTGAGCCTTGAAGGGGGAAAAGAGCTGTATAAAAATGTGACTGCTGACCATTTCCCCTCCTCTGTTAGAATATTTCAGCTGTGACTCTATGGAGCTGTTTTCTGCATCTGAGGAGGACGACAGGAGGACGGTTTAAAGTTGAACTCCGGCACATTTGAAGCTAAAGTCCGTCACTAGAGGTGGTGGAATTCTGTCCGAAGCCAAAAAACGGCACAGATCAGTGTTTCCTCGGTGGAGATCTCACTGTGGCAGTGAGTCTGTCAAGACAACAAACTAGTGTAGTGATGGGGGCAAGTTCTGAACTAGTGTAGTGATGGGGGCAAGTTCTGAACTTCCACATAAAACTGAAGAAGCTTAACTCCACTTTAACCCATCTGACAACAGCCACGAGTCTAACAAACCAAACGCTCTGCCTGGTTCACTCATTAGTGTCTGGAAACGTTAGAAAACAACTTTATAAGCACCTCACACTTCCCTCTGCTGATTTCCCACTGCACAGGCCAAAGCCCAAAAGACTCGATCGCTGATGTCGTTTCTAATCCTGTTTATTTATGAGTAAATTATCCATCCATCCATCTTCTCCCGCTTAATCCGGCTGGGTTGCGGGGGCAGCTTGCTGCCCAATCCTCATAGCACCTGACCCCCCCTATGAACCCCTCTGCAGGTGGTGAGCCCACAGGAGGGCTTTTCCGTCGCAGCGCGGGCCTTCCCGGGCCCGCTCTTCATCCCCCCAAGTGCAGACCGACCTCCGCACCCCCCGCGGTTTCCGGTTTCCCCGAAACCACCCCCCCGTCGCCACAGCGCCGGGCACCGATCACGCCGGCGCGGTTCGGGCGCGACTGCCGGTGAACCCCCCTCCCATCCAGGACGGGTACCATCGGAGCTGTCCGCGTTACGTCGCGCCGGCCGGCGCCCGGCCCGGCCGGGGGGCTCTGGTTCCGGGCCCGGTCGCGGTAGCGGTCGTCACGGAGCTCAGCCGTGAGCCCGCCCCCCGCCCCTAACCCCGGCGGTGGCGGTGGCCACGCGAGGCCGCGTTCGCGGCTCCCGTTCGACTACGACCTCAGATCAGACGAGACTACCCGCTGAATTTAAGCATATTACTAAGCGGAGGAAAATAAACTAACCAGGATTCCCTCAGTAGCGGCAAGCGAAGAGGGAAGAGCCCAGCGCCGAATCCCCGTCCGACAGGCGGGCGCGGGAAATGTGGCGTACGGAAGTCCGCTTGCCCGGCGTCTATCGGGGGCCTGAGTCCTTCTGATAGAGGCTCAGCCCGTGGACGGTGTGAGGCCGGTAACGGGGTCCGGTCTTCTCGGAGTGGGGTTGTTTGGGAATGCAGCCCAAAGCGGGTGGTAAACTCCATCTAAGGCTAAATACCGGCACGAGACCGATAGTCGACAAGTACCGTAAGGGAAAGTTGAAAAGAACTTTGAAGAGAGAGTTCAAGAGGACGAGTAAATTATATTTTTTGAAAAACGCAAAAATGCAAAAAAAAAAAAAACAGCTTTCAGTTTCTCTTCTTCTTCACCATCACCAGTCGATTCTCACTTGTTGTTTCTAGAGTCGACAATCGAGCCTTTTGGCCTTTCACATGTGCAGTGGGAAATCAGCAGAGGGAAGTGTGAGGTGCTTATAAAGTTGTTTTCTAACGTTTCCAGACACTAATGAGTGAACCAGGCAGAGCGTTTGGTTTGTTAGACTCGTGGCTGTTGTCAGATGGGTTAAAGTGGAGTTCAGCTTCTTCAGTTTTACGTGGAAGTTCAGAACTTGCCCCCATCACTGCACTAGTTTGTTGCCTTGACAGACTCACTGCCACAGTGAGATCTCCACCGAGGAAACACTGATCTGTGCCGTTTTTACACTTCTGACAGAATTCACCTCCTCTAGAAACGACTTTAGCTTCAGACGGGCCGGAGTTCAACTTTAACTTTAGGACCAAAATAAATAACGGAGCATATGGAGGGACACGAGTATCGAATCGTGACACCAGCATCAAACGATTCAATATTTTATCGAATATCGTTGCATCGTTACTGGAAAACTAGTGTAAGAAAAAATCGATTTGTGATATATCGGCGATACTTCATTGTGTGATTCTCACACCGATTCAAAATGCATCTGAATCTATTTTTTCAAGTCTTCGTGGAAAAATCCTAAGTTCCAGTTTCTGTTCTGATGATTTCAAAATGAAACTAAACGTGTTTCATCCACTGGTGGTTTTGTTATGTCGTTTTGTGCGTTTGCAGATGAAACTTTAATGAGACGCTCCAGACAAACGGGAAACTCACCGATCGATTGAACCGAGTCCAGAGCTGTTAATATTTCAGATCTGCTGTTAATATTTCAGCAGGAAGTCGTTAGAATACAGAGCTGTATTTGTGTCAGATGCCCTCCCGGACGCGCCGCTGCAGAACAGAGCTCAAGACATTCAACCAAATAAAGTGTTGTTTTGTGCTCGTTTTGTCTTTAGTTTTCGTTCCGTCCAGGAGGGGGCGCCGTCTGTGGCGCCGTCTGTGGCGCCGTCTGTGGCGCCGTCTGTGGCGCCGTCTGTGGCTTTTGTGGGAAATCAAAAAAAAAAAAAACAACAGGATTCCCCCACGAGAAAACACCACCCCACCTCGTGACATCATCAGGTGGCAGCCCCAAAAAGCTCCTCTGAGACTTTCCCCTCTGTTTTCCCATCTGTTTTTGGTCCTCATCCCTCTCTCTCCCTCCTTCCTCTCTCCCTCTAATCCCTTCTTTCTCTCTCCGTCGCTCTGTTTTCCCTCTTTCTCTCCTCTTTTTGCATGTTTTTCTCTCTTTTCCTCTCTTTTTTCCTCTTTATTCTTCTTCTCCCTCTTTCTCTCTTTCTGTATTCTCTCTATTCTATCTCCTCCATCTCTCGCTCACTCTCCTGTCTTTTTGCCCTTTTCCTCTTCATCTTTCTTTCTCTTTATCTCCCTCCTCTCTCCTCTTTTCTCCTTTCTTTCTCTCTCTCTCTCTCTGAATAGGCTGTTGCAGAGTTGAATACAGAGTTGTTAATGATCAGATTCCCGGGCTCTTGCGTAAGCCTCCACCCCCCCTCCTCTTTCTCTCTTTCTCTCCTTTATCTCTCCTCTCTCATTCTTTCTCTGCTCCTCTCGGCTTCCTCCTTCTTTCCTCTTTCCTCCCCTTTCTTCTCTTGTCTCTCTCTCTGTCTCCTCTCGTTCACCGCCAAACCTCCCTCCTCCTTTCTCTGCTCCTCTCTCCATCATCTCCTCTATCTCTCCATCTTTTCACCTCCTCTCTTTTCCCTCTCTCTGGTCATCTCTAGCTCTCCCTCGTTTCCTTCTCTTCAGTCCTTTCTGTCGCTTTTCACCTTTCTTTTCTTCTGTCTTTCACCTCCCTCTCTCCTCCCTCTTTCCTTCTCCCTATCTTTCCCCCTCTCCTCCTCTCTCCTCCCTTTCTCCTTTCTCCTCCTCTCCCTCTCTCCTCTCCTCTTCTCTCCTCTCCTCCCTTTCCTCTCCTCCTCTCTTCTCCTCCTCTCTCCTCTCTCCTCTTCTCTCCTCTCTCTTCTCCTTCTCACTCCTCTCTCCTCTCCTCTCCTCTCTTCCTCCTCTCCTCCTCTCTTCCTCCTCTCCTCCCTCCTCTCTCCTCTCCTCCTCTCTTCTCCTCCTCTCTCCCCTCCTCTCTCCTCTTCTCTCCTCTCCTCCCTCTCCTCTCTCCTCTCTTCTCCTCCTCTCTCCTCTCTTCCTCCTCTCCTCCCTCTCTCCTCTCGGGGAGGTCAGAGTGTCTTTCAGACGAGAGTTGGAGGCGTTTCTGTCCTTTTGTTTTCTTGTTCAGCTTTATTCACCCAAAGAATCGGCTCCTCTCCAAACTTTAACTGTTTCACCACAACTTTAGGATCCTCTCATCCTCCTCTTCTCCTCCTCCTCCTCTTCTTCTCTTCCTCCTCTTCTTCCTCTGCTCCTCTGACTCTTTCTCTCCTCCCCCCCCTACTCTTTTTCTCCTCCTCTTCCTCCTCTGCTCCTCTGACTCTTTCTCTCCTCCTCTTCCTCCTCTGCTCCTCTGACTCTTTCTCTCCTCCTCTTCCTCCTCTGTTCCTCTGACTCTTTCTCTCCTCCTCTTCCTCCTCTGCTCCTCTGACTCTTTCTCTCCTCCTCTTCCTCCTCTGCTCCTCTGACTCTTTCTCTCCTCCTCTTCCTCCTCTGACTCTTTCTCTCCTCCTCTTCTTCCTCTGCTCCTCTGACTCTTTCTCTCCTCCTCCTCTTCCTCTGCTCCTCTGGCTCTTTCTCTCCTCCTCTTCTGTTCCTCTGGTTTCGTTTCTCCTCTGACCTTCCTCGTCCTTCCTCTGACCTCTAAACGTGTCGACCATATTTGGGCGTGTGGGGTGGGGAGGGGGCGGAGTCAGGGGCAGGAGTGGGCGGGGTCAGGGGGTCATTGATAAAACCTTTTCTTTGAGGTCGTCTTTAAATGATCAATACGGAACAATACGAGGAGGTCTGGGGGAGGATCAGGCTTCAGACCTGGTTTAGTCCTGGTTTAGTCCTGGTTTAGTCCTGGTTTAGTCCTGGTTTAGTCCTGGTTTAGTCCTGGTTTGGTCCTGGTTTTTTTGGTTTGTTGTTGATATTTCTCCAGGTAAATCGGTTGAACAGCTTCTTCACAGTGAAAACCTGGAGCTCTGTATTTTGGGCTGAGAGAGAGAGAGAGAGTGAGAGAGAGAGAGAGCGAGAGAGAGAGCGACCGAGAGAGAGAGAGAGCGAGAGAGAGAGAGAGAGAGAGAGAGAGCGAGAGAGAGAGCGAGAGAGAGAGTGAGCGAGAGAGCGAGAGAGAGCGAGAGAGAGAGAGCGAGAGAGAGCGAGAGAGAGAGGGGATAAATACTCATGGGGAAAAGAGAGAGAGAGGAGGGGGCCTCTCCAATTACTGCACAAAGCCTCTTCATTCAGAGTCTGAATAATGAGCCCAGTGCCCCTCTGCCCCTTCTGCCCCCTCACTGTACCCCAAATGTACCCCCCCCCCGACCCCCCTCCCCGAGTCCCTGGACCCCCCAAGTTCTCTCTCTCTCTCTCTCTCTCTCCTCTCTCCCCTCTCTCTGTCCCAGGACTCGTTCTGTGGAGTTTTTAAACCAAAAATCTACAAAAGTCAAATTCACAAATGTTTAGACCTGGTTTAGTTCTGGTTTAGTTCTGGTTTAGTTCTGACATAGACCTGGTTTAGTTCTGGTTTAGTTCTGACATAGACCTGGTTTAGTTCTGGGTTAGGACTGGCTAAAACCTGGTTTAGTTCTGGTTAAGGGAGGGCATCTGACACAGGAGGACGGGAGGACATCTGACAGGAGGGCGGGAGGGCATCTGACACAGGAGGACGGGAGGGCATCTGACACAGGAGGACGGGAGGGCATCTGACACAGGAGGACGGGAGGGCATCTGACTCTCCGCTCTCGCAGTAAAACCTGGTCGGACATAAACATTAATAATACATTGATACATTAACATGGGAAACATCTTCTTCCTGGAATCGTCATAAACTTTAATCCTCATCGATTCTGAACCTGAGGATCTCGTCCAAACACACTGACTCTGGGTTTGAGTTAGTCCTGGATTAGTCCTGGTTTAGTCCTGGTTTAGACCTGGTTCAGTCCTGGTTCAGTCCTGGTTTAGTCCTGGTTTAGTCCTGGTTCAGTCCTGGTTTAGTCCTGGTTTAGTCCTGGTTTAGTCCTGGTTTAGACCTGGTTTAGTCCTGGTTTAGACCTGGTTTAGTCCTGGTTTAGTCCTGGTTTAGACCTGGTTTAGTCCTGGTTTAGACCTGGTTTAGTCCTGGTTTAGTCCTGGTTTAGACCTGGTTTAGACCTGGTTTAGACCTGGTTTAGTCCTGGTTTAGTCCTGGTTTAGTCCTGGTTTAGACCTGGTTTAGTCCTGGTTTAGACCTGGTTTAGTCCTGGTTTAGACCTGGTTTAGTCCTGGTTTAGACCTGGTTCAGTCCTGGATTAGACCTGGTTTAGACCTGGTTTAGTCCTGGTTTAGACCTGGTTTAGACCTGGTTTAGACCTGGTTTAGACCTGGTTTAGTCCTGGTTTAGTACTGGTTTAGTCCTGGTTTAGACCTGGTTTAGTCCTGGTTTAGTCCTGGTTCTTGTTTCTCTCGTCGTCATGGAGATGTTCAGTTATGCGGCTCAGGGCCCAAAGGAAAAAGACTTTTGTTCAACTCTCGCTCCTCCTCCTCCTCCTCCTCCCTCCATCCTCCTCCTCCCTCCATTTTCCTCCTCCCTCCTTCCTCCTCCTCCTCCTCCCTCCATCCTCCTCCTTCTCCCTCCATCCTCCTTCCCTCCTCCTCCTCCTCCTCCCTCCTCCTCCTCCCTCCCTCCTCCATCCTCCTCCTCCCTCCCTCCCTCCTCCATCTCCCTCCATCCTCCTCCTCCTCCTCCCTCCATCCTCCTCCTCCCTCCATCCTCCTCCTCCCTCCATCCTTCTCCTCCTCCTCCTCCTCCCATTATCGTCCTCCTCCCTCCCTCCCTCCCTCCTCCATCTCCCTCCATCCTCCTCCTCCTCCCTCCATCCTCCTCCCTTTTCTTCCTCCCTCCCTCCTCCATCTCCCTCCACCCTCCTCCTCCATCCTCCTCCTCCCTCCATCCTCCTCCTCCCTCCATCCTCCTCCTCCTCCCTCCTCCTCCTCCTCCTCCTCCTCCCTCCTGCTCCTCCTCCCTCCTCCTCCTCCTCCCTCCTATTCCCTCCATCCTCCTCCTCCCTCCTATTCCCTCCATCCTCCTCCTCCTCCCTCCCTCCGTCCTCCTCCTCCCTCCATCCTCTTCCTCCTCCTCCATCCTCCTCCTCCCTCCCTCCCTCCATCCTCTTCCTCCTCCTCCATCCTCCTCCCTCCATCCTCCTCCTCCTCCCTCCATCCTCCTCCGCCCCCCTCCTCCGCCTCCCTCCCTCCCTCCATCCTCCTCCTCCTCCTCCCCCCTCTATCCTCTGGTTTAGTTTAGTTCTGGTTTAGACCCAGTTTAGATTGTTTGAAACAATTCAAAGCCAGAAGGAAACAAGACTAAACCAGGACTAAACCAGGACTAAACCAGGACTAAACCAGGACTAATCCAGGTCTGGTCCAGGTCTAGTCCAGGTCTAGTCCAGGACTAGTCCAGGTCTGGTCCAGGTCTAGTCCAGGACTCAGACCTCTTCGGTCTCGTCGTGTTTAGTTTAAAAACATTTATGAAGTTGAAGAATGTGGCCAACAGGAAGTGGTTTCTCTGTCTTCCGTTTCACTTCCTGTTTCTCTCTTTTGTTTAATGACGGCACCGAGTCACTTTACCCTCTTTATTATCCTGTTTAGACCTGGTTTAGACCTGGTTTAGACCTGGTTCACTCCTGGTTTAGACCTGGTTTAGTCCTGGTTCAGACCTGGTTTAGACCTGGTTCAGACCCGGTTTAGTCTTGGTGTTGTCTTTGTCATGGTTATGTCTAATTGAAGTTTAGCCCCGGTTTAGTCCTGGTCTAATACTGACCTAGTCCTGGTTTAGTCCTGGTCTAGTCCTGGTCTGGTCCTGGTCTAGTCCTGGACTGGTCCTGGTCTAGTCCTTGTCTGGTCCTGGTCTAGTCCTGGACTGGTCCTGGTCTAGTCCTGGACTGGTCCTGGTCTAGTCCTGGTCTGGTCCTGGTCTAGTCCTGGTCTGGTCCTGGTCTAGTCCTGGACTGGTCCTGGTCTAGTCCTGGTCTGGTCCTGGTCTAGTCCTGGTCTGGTCCTGGTCTAGTCCTGGACTGGTCCTGGTCTAGTCCTGGTCTGGTCCTGGTCTAGTCCTGGTCTGGTCCTGGTCTAGTCCTGGACTGGTCCTGGTCTAGTCCTGGTCTGGTCCTGGTCTAGTCCTGGTCTGGTCCTGGTCTAGTCCTGGTCTGGTCCTGGTCTAGTCCTGGACTGGTCCTGGTCTAGTCCTTGTCTGGTCCTGGTCTAGTCCTGGTCTGGTCCTGGTCTAGTCCTGGACTGGTCCTGGTCTAGTCCTGGACTGGTCCTGGTCTAGTCCTGGTCTGGTCCTGGTCTGGTCCTGGTCTAGTCCTGGTCTGGTCCTGGTCTAGTCCTGGACTGGTCCTGGTCTAGTCCTGGTCTGGTCCTGGTCTAGTCCTGGTCTGGTCCTGGTCTAGTCCTGGACTGGTCCTGGTCTAGTCCTGGTCTGGTCCTGGTCTAGTCCTGGTCTGGTCCTGGTCTAGTCCTGGACTGGTCCTGGTCTAGTCCTGGACTGATTCTGTCTGTGGATAAAAAAGAGCTTCAAACGAACGCTCAAAGGTGATCAGAAGGAAACATCTGCTAGAACTAAACCAGGACTAAACCAGGTCTAAACCAGGACTAAACCGGGACTAAACCGGGACTAAACCAGGTCTAAACCAGGTCTAAACCAGGTCTAAACCAGGACTAAACCAGGTCTAAACCAGGACTAAACCGGGACTAAACCGGGACTAAACCAGGTCTAAACCAGGTCTAAACCAGGTCTAAACCAGGACTAAACCAGGACTAAACCAGGTCTAAACCAACTCTAAACCTGGACTAAACCTGGACTAAACCAGGACTAAACCAGGACTAAACCAGGTCTCAACCAGGACTAAACCGGGACTAAACCAGGTCTAAACCAGGTCTAAACCAGGACTAAACCAGGACTAAACCAGGTCTAAACCAGGTCTAAACCAAGTCTAAACCTGGACTAAACCAGGACTAAACCAGGACTAAACCGGGACTAAACCAGGTCTAAACCAGGTCTAAACCAGGTCTAAACCTGGAGTAAACCAGGTCTCAACCAGGACTAAACCGGGACTAAACCAGGACTAAACCAGGACTAAACCAGGACTAAACCAGGTCTAAACCTGGACAAAACCTGGACTAAACCAGGTCTAAACCAGGACTAAACCAGGACTAAACCAGGTCTAAACCAGGTCTAAACCAGGACTAAACCAGGACTAAACCAGGTCTAAACCAGGACTAAACCAGGTCTAAACCAGGTCTAAACCAGGTCTAAACCAGGTCTAAACCAGGTCTAAACCAGGACTAAACCAGGTCTAAACCAGGACTAAACCAGGTCTAAACCAGGTCTAAACCAGGTCTAAACCAGGACTAAACCAGGTCTAAACCAGGTCTAAACCAGGACTAAACCAGGACTAAACCAGGTCTAAACCAGGACTAAACCAGGACTAAACCAGGACTAAACCAGGTCTACAGCAGGTTCAGTAGTTTGTTGGATGTTCCTGTCGTTTTCGGACAGAAGATTCTTTTGCTTTTGTGTTTTTAGTTCAGTTTAGTTTTAGTTCTTGTGTTTCTCTGAACACAGAATAATCCCAGAACAGTAACATCAGATTAAACTCAGACTTTACAGTAAATCCCACAGATCCGAGTCTGATCTGTTTACGCACAAACTGGAGCTGAAGGTCACGGTCCGGCCGGGGCCCAAACACCACACGCTCTCAGCTTCTTAGTTAAAGTCCCATGATGCCACTTTAAAAACTGAGCTCTGTAAACAAACAAACTCAGAGGGTGAGTCGGGCAGCCACAAGAGCAGCACCCGCTCCTTTGGGAATAACTCATGTGAGAATCGTCACTGAGATCTGACTTCCTCATGACTGTGGTCAGCTTGTTTTCCTCTGCAGCACGGCACAAACGCTCGGCAAAAATGTAAGAAACAAACACTTTAATCTGCCAGAAAATAACTTAAAAGTCAAGAAATGATCTTTTCCTGCAGAGAGAACATTTTACTGGACAAGTTTTCTTCACCCCCAAAGACCTGAGGGCAGTTTTACCACATTTCTCCTCACCTGAATTATTCTTCTTAATGTTGCTTTTAAAACTGCCCCTTTTACCCCTAATAGGTCAGATAAGGTTTATTTATACAGCGCTTTACACAGACACATGTCCCCAAAGTGCTTTACACAGACACATGTCCCCAAAGTGCTTTACACAGACACATGTCCCCAAAGTGCTTTACACAGACACATGTCCCCAAAGTGCTTTACACAGCATTTTACAGAGCATTCTTCATTCACTCCAGACCCGGTGGTGGTGCTACTGTTATAGCCACAGTTGCCCTGGGGCAGACTGACGGAGGCGCGGCTGCCAGGCCAAGCGGCGCCAACGGTCCCTCCGACCACCACCAACACTCACTCACACAACTTTTACACCTACAGCATGTTTTGGGTTGATGGGTTGTTCAGTCCAACCTGTTATTTCACAATCTGCTGCTGTAGTTGTGTCATGAGGCTGTGATAAAAGCTACAGGACCAGAAATAGAGATGAAAAAAAAAAAAACGGGAAATAAAATTCACTCTTTATACAGAACCCACAGTAAACATGTAGCAACAACTTTTTGGACATAAAAAATGCTTAATTTAGGGCCTCAGCTACAAAAATGCAAAATCTCAAGTCTGTAAGTAAATTAAAAATCTCCTTATTGCCCTAAAAACAAAAAAAGTGCAGTGGCTCCATGACTTTCCTGGTCCAGTCCTGGAAACAGCTCCTGTCAGGTCCAGGGCCAGAGCCACAGCACTTCTGCATTTCCAGGGTGGAAATTACATTTGGATTTGTTCATTTGGACTGAAATAAACCTTTAAATAAAAATAGAAAGAGATGCACAATTACACACACCAAGATGTGTCATTTTCCATGTGTGTGAGAATTAACTCCACTTAGAGCCACTTTTTCCCTCGTTATAAACACACACAGTCAGAGGAGTCGACCATCTTGACTCACTTCACTCTTTGGCAAAGTTTGGCTCGATCAAAATGGACGGAGCGCATGAGTTTGGGGAAAACAAAGTTCCTGTTGGACACTCGTTTTGCTCCCGTCATCACACAGCGTGAGTGTGACGTAGGATAAAGCCGCAGAAATGTACGGAAACCTCTGTGTCTGCACTTTCAGCATGTTCCATATTCCACCACCTGTAGCGACGGACTTTAGCTTCAAACGGGCCCGAGTTCAACTTTAAGTCTTTATCTCAAATTTATCTTCCATAAACTTATTTCCAGCCCATGAACTCTCACAGACGCTTCATTCTCGTCTAGAGGAGTTTATTTTAACCCTCGAAGGTCCACGGCATCGTCTACGAATTTCTGCGGTAAATATAGGACGTCATTTCTGTGGAAAAGTCTGTTTCAGTCTTTAGTCATTTGCTTTTGATTCAGATTTTATAATAAAACAGACTTTTCCTCAGCCTCAGGTCATTTCTCTTCTCTAGTTTTGTGGAGTTTGTCTCCGTCAGCTGAGCAGAAATGACGTCCTGTAATTACCACAGAAATAATAATGAAGAATTATAGAAATAAACTCACACAAATGAAACTGTCACAGCACAAAACAGCACAAACCAAATACAGACATTTTCTATCATTTTCTTCCTGTTTTGAGGCTGTTTCACATTCTGAGGTTCTGGACGACGTCATCGACCCAAAATAAAACTCAGTGTGTGAAAGACGGGCACAAACAAAGGGAAATTTCTCCGTTTTTAAAATGATCCGCGTACGTGTAAACGGGGCTTAAAATTCTGACCAATCAGATTTCTTCACTGCTCCATTTCCTGTTTGTCACGACGTCGGATCGAGTCGCTCTGGATCGAAGCTTCTGCCTCGGCGTCTTGGATTTTTGCCGCGAAATTTTTCACTCTGAATTTTGACGGTTGAATCTGAGGACTTGAAAATATTTGAAAATATATTAGAATATTTAAAAGGTGAAATTTTTTGTTAGAATTTTAAACGTACTGAAAAAGGACACTTAAAATATCAGCAACTGAAATTCAGAATAAAAATAATTCAAACATTCTGAGTTTAAAAAATCCAAAGTGAGAAATTCAGCGGGATTTAAAATGAAAAATCTAATGGATCTAACTCCAGGACTGGGGTTTGATCCGTGTTTTTGCCTTGTGAGAAAATGGAGTGAATGAAGTTTCGGAGGTTTCAGACGCTTGAACATTTGGATCGTCTGAAACTCGTCACAAACGTCTGAGCTCCTCCTGCTTCACTCCTCAGACGAGGGCCGTTTGTTTCCCCGAAGTGCTTCTGTTCAGCGCCATCAGCTGATGGGGTCAGGGGGTCGCGACCTCTGTGTTACCGTGGAAACAGCCCCAGGTTCACCCCGGCAAACAGGAAGTGAGGTCGCCCGCCACGCTTCCCCCCCAAAGACGAGCGGTTTTCCAGAACGTTCCAGCGCCGGAGGTAAAGGTACGAACCTGTGGGCGACAGTTTAGGGTTTCCTCATGTGGAGAAGGTTCACTGCAAATGTCTCTGGTGTTTCTCAGGTTTTTCGTCTTGTTTTCAGGTTTATTTTCGACTTACTCGTTCTGAATTAGGTGTATAATCTTAAAAATGGTCACATATATGTCCTCCATGACTCAACTCGTCAGAAAATCTTAAATTTAAGCAATAAATGTTTAACCCCTGAAGACCTGAGGGCAGTTTTAGTACATTTCTCTCGCCTGGATTTTTTTCTTAATGTTGCTTTTAAAACTGCCCCTTTTACCCCTAATGAAGTGTTCTACCTCCTTTTGTTCAGTCCAACCTGTTATTTCACAATCTGCTGCTGTAGTTGTGTCATGAGGCTGTGAGAAAAGCTACAGGACCAGAAATAGACATGAAAAAAAAAAAAAAAACGGGAAATAAAATTCACTCTTTATACAAAACCCACAGCAAACATGTAGCAACAACTTTTTGGACATAAAAATGCTTAATTTAGGGCCTTAGCTTCAAAAATGCAAAATCTCAAGTCTGTAAGTAAATTAAAAATTTCCTTATTGCCCTAAAAACAAAAAAAGTGCAGTGGCTCCATGACTTTCCTGGTCCAGTCCTGGAAACAGCTCCTGTCAGGTCCAGGGCCAGAGCCACAGCACTTCTGCATTTCCAGGGTGGAAATTACATTTGGATTTGTTCATTTGGACTGAAATAAACCTTTAAATAAAAATAGAAAGAGATGCACAATTACACACACCAAGATGTGTCATTTTCCATGTGTGTGAGAATTAACTCCACTTAGAGCGACTTTTTCCCTCGTTATAAACACACACAGTCAGAGGAGTCGACCATCTTGACTCACTTCACTCTTTGGCAAAGTTTGGCTCCATCAAAATGGACGGAGCGCATGAGTTTGGGGAAAACAAAGTTCCTGTTGGACACTCGTTTTGCTCACGTCATCACACAGCGTGAGTGTGACGTAGGATAAAGCCGCAGAAATGTACGGAAACCTCTATGTCTGCACTTTCAGAGGGGAAAAGGAAGTTTCTGTCTTTTACACTTACAAAGTTCTGCGGTTATAGAAACATGTTCCTCTGTATCGTGTACGATGTCGTAGGTCTTCGAGGGTTAAATTTAGAAAATAAAAGAAGAAATTACAGTCCATTTACCAGAACTAATATCTAGAATTTAGCATCTTTGAATTCACACTAATCATAAACTGGTTTTGCCGAATTTAAAGCATTTTATCTCGACTTTGGCCTCTCTGAACACACTTTAGCCTCAGTCTCCGTGGTCAGTGATGGGCAGAACTGTAGTGTGAACCAAAAGCTCTTCTGCAGGACGTGTGAAACTGTTTTTATCCTTCAGACGACACCTGAAGTGACCCAAATCTGATTTTTTTCCTCCCCTATGTGACCTGTATCTGATCTGTTAATGACGTCTGAACGACACAGATCAGATTTTTACAAATGTGACTCAGGCCACTCGGATCTGTGCTCCTCAAACCGACACAGATCTGATCTTTAGACATGCGACTTCAGTCTGAACGGTCAGGACGCGTTCATCTGACCTACGCGTCATCCACAAGCCAGAGTTTGGCTCCTGTTATGAGCCAATACAGCGAAACCCCGACATGTTTGATCCTGAAACAGGCCGAAGACGAGTTTCCTCCTGTGAAACATTAAAATCTCCAGTTTCATGTTTAAGCGACTTCAGTAAACCCTGAGCTGCTGCTGTGACGTCCTCGTGTCTCCGGGGCTCATGTGGGAAACTTTTGGGGCATTTAAAGTTCCTATTTTAAGTGAAATTTTCTGCCAGTGCAGTGAGAAATTTTCACTTACCGAGTTTTCTTAAAACAAGACGAAATCTGAATCTTGTTCTAAGCAGAAAACACGAGTTTCAAGTATTTATGGCAAGATTTTTCCCCTTATTGGTTTGAGGAGGAAGTTAAAGAGGCTTAACCTGGACTGAGTTAATATAAAAAGTGCTGAGAATAAGTCGTAATATCGAGATCAGATAAATCAGGATGAAATATCCTGAAACAAGTAACTGTGACGCTCCCACCGGGATTAAACCAGGAACACACTCAGATTTATCTAAAAACAAGCGTCGCCCGGACAAAAGAAGACATTTATCTGAGTGACGCAGGCCTAATGTGTCAGATGCCCTCCCCCCTGTGTGTCAGATGCCCTCCCCCCTGTGTGTCAGATGCCCTCCCCCCTGTGTGTCAGATGCCCTCCCCCCTGTGTGTCAGATGCCCTCCCGCTTGTCCAAACCTAAGATCTAAACACTTAAATCGATCAGAAAATATATAGAAACTTTGATTTGTGCCTCTTCTGTTGCACAAATCTGCACAAAAAAGGAGCATTAGGCACTTTACACTGGTGCAATAATGAACTGCAGCATAAGTATCTGTGCAATAATTATCTGTGCAATAATTATCTGTGCAATAATTATCTGTGCAATAATTATCTGTGCAATAATTATCTGTGCAATAATTATCTGTGCAATAATTATCTGTGCAATAATTATCTGTGCAATAATTATCTGTGCAATAATTATCTGTGCAATATCTTAGACACTTTTGTTTGTTGTTTTTTCCATCGAGCGTCAAATGTCTCATGAATATAAATATCATGTAGCTAAAAATGATGCTTCTTCCTTCTGCTTTTTTAAACACTGAATATTTTAAACTATTTGCTTTTCTTTGTTTTGTTTCTTTCTCTGATAAATGTAAATGCTCTGAGAGTGTTCAAAAAATAACTCTAAACTTAGAAATTAACTCTAAACTCTGAAATTAACTCTAAAATTAACTCTAAACTCTAACATTAACTCTAAACTCTAACTTTAACTCTAAACTCTAACTTTAACTCTAAAATAACTCTAAACTCTGAAATTAACTCTAAAAATAACTCTAAACTCTGAAATTAACTCTAAAAATAACTCTAAACTCTGAAATTAACTCTAAAAATAACTCTAAACTCTGAAATTAACTAAAATTAACTCTAAACTCTGAAATTAACTCTAAAAAACTCTAAACTCTGAAATTAACTCTAAAATTGACTCTAAACTCTGAAATTAACTCTGAAATTAACTCTAAACTCTGAAATTAACTCTAAAATTAACTCTAAACTCTAACATTAACTCTAAACTCTAACTTTAACTCTAAACTCTAACTTTAACTCTAAAATAACTAATATTAACTGAAATTAACTTTAAACTCTAAAATAAACTCTAAAATAAACTATATACTATGAAATCTTAAAATTGATCTTTTAAGATGAATCTGCTTAATTCAGGTCAGGTTTTTTTGGCTGTGATTTCTTCTCCCTGAGTTCAGGAGGTGTGACCCGACTTTTTTGTCTCCGTGTGCGGTTTTAAAGTGTCCAGAGTCCACAGGAGGCGTTCACATAAATCACATCACCGACGTCGAGAACTGACAGAAAAGTGCCTGTGACAAGTTTCTTACGAACTTCAAAGTTTTAGTCTGTGAACCAGTTTTTGAAGATGTGGTTTAAAAGACGAGCGGCCGTCACTTAAAATACCTTAAAATCTCGAGATATTTCTGTAGTGGAGCCGGTGCAGTCGGCGTCCTTCGTTTGTACTGATGTGGGGCGTGTTCAGGGGCTTTGGTTTGGGTTTGGAGAACAGCGTATTTGATCTTGTCCGGATTTAACACATGTTTGAGAAGACAGAATGTACTTTGTCGTTGGTTAAAAGGCACTTGCTGCAGGTGCTGAACTGTATAAGACGGTATCATCATCCTTAGGGCTGCAGCTATCGATTATTACAGTAATCGATTATTGTGTCGAGTATTTTGTTCCAATAATCGAGTAATCGTTTGTTATTGTCGTGTCTTTGCACATGTTAAGTCCACTCCACCTGCACTGACAGATCCACGTGTTTTGGACATGAAAAACGTAATTATCGCTGGGCTCAGGTTGACTCACCTCACGGTTTCTTTTCCACTTGATGTAATGTACGGTTCTGTTTACATGTTGGAGCATCAGTGTGGAGAAGGTGACTTTTAAAATGTTCCCCTACAGATTACAGATTACAGATTACAGACCCCAAAATGTAGTTTGTGACGTAATCAATTAAATTATTTAAAGTGAGTAACGTAATCTGATTACTTGGATTACTTGATATTGTCATGATTTTTAAAACTACATGAATGTAGCAGCAACTCCTGCAAATTCTTGTTTGGTTTTAGACCTGGATTAGTCCTGGTTTTAGACCTGGTTTAGACCTGGTTTAGACCTGGTTTAGACCTGGTTTAGTCCTGGTGTGAGTTCTGGTTTAGAGGCACAGGAGGAAGCGCGGTCCACAGAGTGTACGTGACAAAACATGATCCACGTGCAGAGTGCGGCGTACCGGAGATGCATCTCCGGAGGTTCTGCAATTATTACACATCCATAAGCGCCGCGCTGTTGTGTGTACAGTGAAGTGCAGTGGTCGTGCAGAAACTTTACCTCTACCACAAAAGGTTCCGGCCATCGAAGCATCGAGGCAAAAAAAAAAAATCATGCAATTTTCTAATCGATTTAATCGATTAACTCGATGAATCGTTTCAGCCCTACTTTGGTGAGCAGATTATTTGAAGAGAACTGGTCCAGTAAAAGGATTTTTCCGCATGAACAGATCATTTCACTAGTTTTAAGTCATTTTATGGTAAATTTAAGTGTTTAAATCTGATATTTTGCAGTGTTTGAAGATTTTTCCAGACGATCACTTTCCATCGGTCAGTAATGAATAAAAATGTAAAGTTTGTAAATGAATAAAGGGTGAACTGGACTTTCAGATCCGTCTCGGTGCTGTCGGAGTTTCTTCCCTTTGACCCTCGAAAGTATTTGTAGTGATTCACGTTTGCGTCATCTGTAGTTTCCTGTGTTCACTGGGCGGCGGCGCTGAGGCGTTTGAGACTCACAGGACAAACCCGCGACCTGCAGCGCCTCAGGTCGACACGACTGAGTTCAGACTATTCTGGATTTATGAAAACACGAAACGCTCCAAAAGCACCAACAGACTACTGAACCCTCCTGGAGTCCTGGTTTAGTCCTGGTTTAGTCCTGGAACCAGGTCTAAACCAGGACTAAACCGGGTCTAAACCAGGACTAAACCGGGTCTAAACCAGGTCTAAACCAGGACTAAACCAGTACTAAACCGGGTCTAAACCGGGTCTAAACCGGGTCTAAACCAGGTCTAAACCAGGACAAAACCAGGTCTAAACCAGGACTAAACCGGGTCTAAACCGGGTCTAAACCAGGTCTAAACCAGGACTAAACCAGGTCTAAACCAGGTCTAAACCAGGTCTAAACCAGGACTAAACCGGGTCTAAACCAGGCCTAAACCAGGTCTAAACCAGGACTAAACCAGGTCTAAACCAGGTCTAAACCAGGACTAAACCAGGTCTAAACCGGGTCTAAACCGGGTCTAAACCAGGTCTAAACCAGGACTAAACCGGGTCTAAACCAGGTCTAAACCAGGTCTAAACCAGGACTAAACCAGGACTAAACCAGGACTAAACCAGGACTAAACCAGGACTAAACCAGGACTGAACCAGGTCTAAAATGAACAAAGCTCTGGTTAAATTCCTGCTTTTCCTTTGTATTATTCCGTGTGATTCCCAAACACATTAAGGCTCCATGAGACACGACGCACCTGCTCAGTCTGACCCCATTTTCACGCCGCAGCCACAGACGAGCGGATTGGCCCGAACGCCGGGGTCAAAGGTCGTGACCCTGGACGGGAGGTGGTCACACTGGGGGGGCGGGGTCACGTGGGGGGGCGGGGTCACGTGGGGGGGTTAAACCAGGAACACACTAATATTTATCTAAAAACAAGCGTCGCCCGGACAAAAGAACATATTTATCTGAGTGACGCAGGCCTAATGTGTCAGATGCCCTCCCCCCTGTGTGTCAGATGCCCTCCCCCCTGTGTGTCAGATGCCCTCCCATAATTCTCCCGTAGCTCCCTGTGTGTCAGATGCCCTCCCGCTTGTCCAAACGTAAGAACTAAACACTTAAATCGATCAGAAAATATATAGAAACTTTGATTTGTGCCACTTCTGTTGCACAAATCTGCACAAAAAAGGAGCATTAGGCACTTTACACTGGTGCAATAATGAACTGCACCATAATTATCTGTGCAATAATTATCTGTGCAATATCTTAGACACTTTTGTTTGTTGTTTTTTCCATCGAGCGTCAAATGTCTCATGAATATAAATATGTAGATAAAAATGATGCTTCTTCTCCTTTTTTAAACACTGAATATTTTAAACTATTTGGTTTTTTTTGTTTTGTTTGTTTCTTTCTCTGATAAATGTAAATGCTCTGAGAGTGTTCAAAAAAATAACTCTAAACTTAGAAATTAACTCTAACATTAACTCTAAAATAACTAATATTAACTATGAAATTAACTTTAAACTCTAAAATAAACTCTAAAATGAACTATAAACTATGAAATTAACTCTAATATGAACTCTAAACCATAACTTTAACTCTAAACTCTAACATAACTCTAAAATTAACTATAAACTATTAAATTAACTCTAAAATAAACTCTTAACTATGAGATTAACTTTAAAATGAATTCTAAAAAACTTTAAAATGAACTCTAAACTATGAAATTAACTCTAACTCTAAACTCTAACTTTAACTCCAAACTCTAACTTTAACTCTAAACTCTAATTTAACTCTATAATCTGCAGATGGTGTGTGTCAGATCCTCACTCAGATTATGAGGTGTGTCAGATGCCCTCCCGTCTTCCCGTATGAAGCTTTTAAATTGAAAGTAACTTTACTCTTTACTCGTGTGGATTCGATTTCCCTCTGGGGTTAATAAATTATTGTTCGGGTGATTCAGGTTTCACGCCTTTGTTTATCTGCAGATTTCGTGCTGTGTCAGATGCCCTCCCAGACGCTGCTGTCGGACTTTGTCTCTGACACATCGTAAACGATTGTACGATTGTAAACGATAAACTTTTGTGCCTTCGTCAGCATTATTCTCATTTTGATACGATCATAAACGATAAACTCCTGCACCTTCTTTATCAATTATTTATCAGTTAACTCTAAAGTCTAAATTAACTAACCCAGAAATTAGCTCCTAAAATTAACTCTAAACTCAGAAATAACTCCTAAAATTAACTCTAAACTCAGAAATTAAGTCCTAAAATTAACTCTAAACTCTAAAATAACTCCTAAAATTAACTCTAAACTCAGAAATTAACTCCTAAAATTAACTCTAAACTCAGAAATTAACTCTAAATTCAGAAATTAACTCCTAAAATTAACTCTAAACTCAGAAATTAACTCTAAACTCAGAAATTAAGTCCTAAAATTAACTAACCCAGAAATTAGCTCCTAAAATTAACTCTAAACTCAGAAATAACTCCTAAAATTAACTCTAAACTCAGAAATTAAGTCCTAAAATTAACTCTAAACTCTAAAATGAATAACTAATAAACTTCCGTGCCTCCTTTATTCATTCTTATTACCTTGTGTGTCCATAATACAGCACAACACAAAAGGAAACTGGGTTAAAATAATAGAGTTTACAGAGTGTAATTTCATTTGCTAAATGTAAATATTGAATAAACACGTCTGATCAGTGCAGAAGCAAATACTGTTTTAGCAGAAGTCGGTCAGGTGCAGATCTGTGGGTCTGTGATTGTTTTTCATTAAAGCCATAAAAGAATGAAAGATGAGCTCACCATCGGAGCGTCTGATTGGCCGGTGTGAAGGCCCAGCTCACCATCGGAGCGTCTGATTGGCCGGTGTGAAGGCCCAGCTCACCATCGGAGCGTCTGATTGGCCGGTGTGAAGGCCCAGCTCACCATCGGAGCGTCTGATTGGCCGGTGTGAAGGCCCAGCTCACCATCGGAGCGTCTGATTGGCCGGTGTGAAGGCCCAGCTCACCATCGGAGCGTCTGATTGGCCGGTGTGAAGGCCCAGCTCACCATCGGAGCGTCTGATTGGCCGGTGTGAAGGCCCAGCTCACCATCGGAGCGTCTGATTGGCCGGTGTGAAGGCCCAGCTCACCATCGGAGCGTCTGATTGGCCGGTGTGAAGGCCCAGCTCACCATCGGAGCGTCTGATTGGCCGGTTTGTCTGTGTTTGTTTTACAGATGAGTTTATGGCCCGTTTCATAACCCGAACGCCTGGACTCTGCTCGTCTGAGCCGCGGTAAAGCTGCACTCTGGAACTTTTCTGCTGCTCGTCTCCATGGAGATGCTGTTGTTGTTGTTGTTGTTGTTGTTGGTCTGGAATGTTCCACAGTTTGGCATTAAAGTTATTGTATTTGCTTAAAGAGAGGCAAGAGTAATGTATATAATAAACATGTAAACCAGGACTAAACCAGGACTAAACCAGGACTAAACTAGGACTAAACCAAGTCTAAACCAGGTCTAAACCAGGACTAAACCAGGTCTAGACTAGGACTAAACCAGGTCTAAACCAGGACTAAACCAGGTCTAAACCAGGTCTAAACCAGGAATAAACCAGGTCTAAGCTAGGACTAAACCAGGACTAAACCAGGACTAAACCAGGTCTAAACCAGGACTAAACCAGGTCTAAACCAGGACTAAACCAGGTCTAAACTAGGACTAAACCAGATGTAAACAGGACAAAACAAGGACCAAACCAGGACTAAACCAGGTCTAAACAGGACAAAACCAGGACTAAACCAGGACTGAACCAGGTCTAAACCAGGACTAAACCAGAGCCAAACCAGACCTAAACAAGGACTAAACCAGATCTAAACCGGGACTAAACCGGGACTAAACCAGATTTAAACCAGGTCCAGGTCCGGACTCAGTCTTGACAATGGAATTTAACGGGACCTCTGCCAGTGCGCATGCGCGGAGCCAAATCCACCTCGCTCCGCTGCGGGACACGAGCCTCCGCGCTTCGCCTCGAGGTAAAACACTTTTTATTCTTTTAAATCGGATTTATTTACACCTTATCTCATTTTACGGGCTCCTGAACGAGTCCCGAACAAACCAGAACTGTCGCAAAGTCAGATTTCTGCCGCTGTTCGGTGTTTTAACGCAGTTTGGTGCGACACATCCCCAAAGCACCGGGTGAGCGCCGCTTCGCCCTGCGCTCGAACGGGGACCGCACTCCTGTTTTCCTGCTCAGCTTCAGCTTTTGCATTTGACTTTCAGCTTTTCCTTCCCCGAACCTGGACGTTTCAGTTTGGTTAAAGTCACGTTCTAGTTTCGTGACACGTTTTCGAAGCAAAAACACTTTAAAGGACGCACGTTTTTGCGCATAAACGTGACGGAATCCTGATGCTGTGAGATCCCTGCACCTTATTCCTCTTCGTGCTCTGAAAGCGTTTTGAGTCTTGGCTGCGGTTTAAACATTTAACTTCTCCTAAAAGCAATTTTTTTAGACTAATCGTCCGTATTACGCACACAGAATCTCCTTTTACGCAGAAGTGACACGGACACTATGACCCAAAAGTGACCGAATAGTGTGATAATCTAACCTGTTTTCTGAAAGTGACAGTCTAACAGTCTAATATTGTGCTGAAATAGGAGATTTTGGGGCGTTTTTGGTGCTTAAAGTTGAGATTCCGCGCTGTTCTGACACTCTCACGTTCAACTTTTACATTTGACTTTTGGCTTTTCATTCCTCGAACCTGGACGTTTCAGTTTGGTAAAAGTTACGTTCTAGTTTCGCGTCTCGTTTTCAAAGCAAACCACTTTTGGGACGCACGTTTTTGCGCGATCGCGATGATGTGAGATCGGCGCGCCTCGTTCCTCTTCGTGCTCTGAAAGAGTTGAGTTCTGGCTGCGTTTTAAAACATTATTGAACCAATCGTTCGTATTACGCACACAAAATCTTCTTTTACGCAGACGTGACAAGGACGGTGACCGAATAATGTGATAATCTAACCTGTTTTAAACGTTTTGGCTCGAGTTTAAACATTTGGCTGATCATTAAACCAATTCATTGAACCAATCGCTCGTATTACGCACAGAAAATCTCCTTTGACGCAGACGTGGCAAGGAAAATTTGACCAAAATGATCGAATCACCCTGATAATCTAACCTGTTTTTAACGCATTTATGGAAGTGACAGTCTAAAAGCGTCTAATATTGTGTTAAAGTATGAGATTTAGGGATGTTTCTGGCCCTTAAAGTTGAGATTCTGCCCTGTTCTGACCCGCTCACGTTCATTTAATAACCATTTTAATGAACCAATCGCACGTATTACGCACGAAAAATCTCCTTTGACGCAGACGTGACAAGCACAAGTGTGGAATAATGTGATAATCTAACCTGTTTGAAACGAATTTCTGGAAGTGGTAGTGTAAAAGTGAGTGAAACTGGACTAATACTCTGTTGAAATAGAATATTTGGAGATGTTTTTGCTTCTTAAAGTTGAGATTCCGCGCTGTTCTGACGCGCTGACGTTCATTAAACCGTTTTATTGAACCAATCGCTCGTATTACGCACACAAAATCTCCTTTTACGCAGACGTGACAAGGTCAATTTGACCCAAAATGATCGAATAATGTGATAATCTAACCTGTTTTTAACGTTTTGGCCCGATTTTAAACATTTGACTGATCATTAACCCAATTTATTGACCCAATCTATCGGATTACGCACAGAAAATCTCCTTTTACGCACACGTGGCAAGGAAAATTTGACCAAAAATGATCGAATAGGGTGATAATCCAACGTGTTTTTAACGTATTTATGGAAGTGACAATCTAACACGGTCTAATATTGTGGAAAAGTATAAGATTTTGGGATGTTTTTGGCTCTTAAAGTTGAGATTCTGCGCTGTTCTGACGCGCTCACGTTCATTAAACCATTTTATTGAACCAATCGCTCGTATTACGCACACAAAATCTCCTTTTACGCAGACGTGACAAGCACAAATGTGGAATAATGTGATCATTTAATGTGTTTTAACGTTTTTCTGGAAGTGACAGTCTAAAAGTGAGGAAACTGGACTAATATTGTGCTGAAAAAGGAGATTTGGGGGTGTTTTTTGTTCTTAAAGTTGACATTACGCGGTGTTCTGACGCGTTCACGTTCATTAAACCGTTTTATTGAACCAATCGCTCGTATTACGCACGAAAAATCTCCTTTTATGTACACGTGACAAGGACAATTTGACTCAAAATGATCGAATAATGTGATAATCTAACTTGTTTTTAACGCGTTTCTGAAACTGAGTCTAACGCAGTGTAAAATTGTGTTAAGTGTGAGATTTTTGGTGTTTTTGGTTGTCAAAGTGCAGATTCCGCGCTGCGCTGAGACTGTGACCCGCGGGAGAAAGTTCTTGTGAATAGTTTTTGTTTTTTTTCCTTTGTACCGTGGGAACAGGCTCGGGCTCAAACGCGGAGGCGAGCGGCATCCCAATTAGTCCCGACGTGTTTGGGACCCGGGACCGTGGAAAACCCGAGCAGGAAAACAGGAAAACTGAAAACACTGATGGAAGTTATTATGGAGCCACTGTACCGGGACTAAACCGGGACTAAACCGGGACTAAACCGGGGCTAAACCAGGACTGAACCAGGACTAAACCGGGGTTAAACCAGGACTAAACCGGGACTAAACCGGGACTAAACCGGGGCTAAACCAGGACTGAACCAGGACTAAACCGGGGTTAAACCAGGACTAAACCGGGACTAAACTGGGACTAAACCAGGACTAAACCGGGGTTAAACCAGGACTAAACCGGGACTAAACCGGGACTAAACCAGGACTAAACCAGGACTAAACCGGGACTAAACCGGGACTAAACCGGGACTAAACCAGGACTAAACCAGGACTCAACTAGGATTAAACCGGGACTAAACCAGGGCTAAATCAAGACTAAACCAGGACTGAACCAGGACTAAACCAGGACTAAACTAGGACTAAACCAGGACTAAACCAGGACTAAACCAGGACTGAACCAGGACTGAACCAGGACTAAACCAGGACTGAACCAGGACTAAACCAGGACTAAACTAGGACTAAACCAGGTCTGAACCAGGACTAAACCAGAATTAAATCGGCACTGAACCAGGACTAAACATGGTCTTAAAGCTTGCATCTGTACAGTGAGTGGGCTCTCATCTCCACAAACCCGACTCTTCCTGCTTGTTTCCGTGGTGATGTTGTTCCTTGTTTCCACGGGGGAATCGTGCAGAACGTTTCACCGAAGCTTTAATGTGTTTTTGTTTATAGTTGAACTGGTCTGAAGCTGAAGTCCGCTGCATTTATGTAGATTCAGAAATGACAGAATCTTCAGATGAGTTCACAGTTTCTCTGAGCAGTTTTGTTATTTCAGAAGAAAGAGTCAAACTTGGGCCTTCGTGCGACTCAGAGCCGCCAAGTCTCAGATTCAGAATAAAAACTGGGACACGCTCTGGTTTGTGTGGTGGTCCTGGTCTAGACCTGGTTTAGATCTGGCTCAGTCCTGGTCCTGGTTTAGATCTTGTTCAGTCCTGGTCCTGGTCTAGTCCTGGTTTAGATCTTGTTCAGACCGAGCCCTGATCTGGTCCTAGACTGGTCCTGGTCTGGTCCTGGTCTGGTCTGGTCCTGGTTTAATCCTGGTTTAGTCCTGGTTTAGTCCTGTTCTGGTCCTGGTCTGGTCCTGGTTTAGTCCTGGTTTAGTCCTGGTTTAGTCCTGGTCTGGTCCTGGTCTGGTCCTGGTCCTGGTTTAGTCCTGGTCTGGTCCTGGTTTAGATTCTCTCAGGTTCTTTCGTTCTTTCGTTCGGGGGAAACAGTTTTTTTGTGGCGACATCAAAAGTTCCAGTAAAAGTTTAAACTGTTTCTGATCTTTTCCTCCGCTCTGTCACTCTCTTTTCTTCTCTCTTTTCTTCTCTCTTTTCTTCTCTCTTTTCTTTCTCTCTTCTCTCCCGTCCTTTCTTTCTTTTTTCTCTTTTTTCTCAGCTTTTCCCCTCTGTTTATTTTTCCCCTTTCTCTCTGTCCTTTCTTTTCTGTCGTTCTCTCTCCCCACTTCTCTCTTTCTCTCCCTCTCTTCTCTCCCTTTCTTTTCTTCATTTCTCCTTTTTCTCCTCTCTCCTTCCCCTCTCTGTCTCTCTCCTCTTATCTCTTTTTGTTTCCTCTCTCCCCTTTATCTCTCCCTCTCTTCTCTCCTTTTCTTTCCCCTGTCTCTCTCTCTCTCTCTCCTTTTCCTCCTTTCTTTCTCTCCTCTTATTTCTCTTTCTTTCTTCTCTCTGTCCTTTCTCTCTCTCTCTTTCTTTCTCTCTTTCACCTGCCCCCCTCTTTCGCTCACCCACTCTCCTCTCTTTCCCTTTCTCCTCTTTCCTTTTTCTCCTCTCTCTCCTTTCTTCCTCTTCCCCCTCTTTCTCCCTCCCTCCCTCTCTCCTTCTCCCCCTCTCTCCTTCTCCTTTAATGTTTCATGTTGAACTTTAGGCTCATCCTCTGTTCTCTCTCTCTCTCTCTCTCTCTCCAGTCGGCTGCAGTGACCCCTGCTCGCTCGGCCCCGTCGCTCGCCCTCTGGCCTCCTGGTGGCTGGCGCCCTCTGCTGGACGTGAGCGGCGCTGCAGGACACATGGCTCTTTCCACCGCGTCCAGAGGATTTAACCGAGAGCAAAACGCCGCCGCCTGGATCTAATCTGGCGACTTTTCGATTAGAAATTCACCGGCGAAACTTCGGAATTCTTACGGGAAATTTGTGGACACAGGAAGAAGTCAACGTTTGTGGATTTGCCAACCGAAAACTGGCAAAAATATCCGTTATTTTCACGCAGTTTACACTTTGAAACACTTGGAATTCACACTTTTCAGAATCTACTGACTTTGGATTAATCCTTTGGACAATTTTGACAATTTTTACGTTTTCGGTTAAGTATCGGAACGCTGGGAAAGGCGTTTTTTTCATCAATGGACGTGTGAAGATTATTGGATTGTGTTATTTTTCCGAAATAATTTAATCTTTTAATCAATTCAGATTTTTGCTTTTCGTCCAGTCTCCCGGATTCTTGATCGAAACACGGACTTCCTAAGCGATGTAGTGTCGTCTTTCCCTCTTGGCTCTATGGAATACCTGTTTTGAACCTGCGTTTTTTTTTTCCCGGAAACTTCGCCCGTCTCTCTCCGAAATGGCCGACCTCATCGCGTCGCACTACAACTACACCGGCAAATTCCGTAAAACCCAGCGGGACTCGGGTCTGAAGGCCGACTCCGTGGTCTTCATCATCGTCTGCTGCTTCATTTTCCTCGAGAACCTCCTGGTGCTGATCACGATCTGGCGAACGAAGAAATTCCACAAGCCCATGTACTACTTCATCGGGAACCTGGCGCTGTCGGACCTGCTCGCCGGCGTCGTCTACACCGCCAACATCCTGCTGTCCGGCGCCAACACCTACAAGCTGACGCCGACGCAGTGGTTTTTCCGCGAGGGGAGCATGTTCGTGGCGCTGGCGGCGTCCGTCTTCAGCCTGTTGGCGATCGCGATTGAGCGGCACCTCACCATGCTGAAGATGAAGCTCCACAACAACGGGAACACCTTCCGCGTGTTCCTCCTGATCAGCACGGTGTGGATGATCGCGGCGATGCTCAGCGGGCTTCCGATCATGGGCTGGAACTGCATCGAGAGCATGGAAAACTGCTCCACCGTTTTACCGCTTTACCACAAAACCTACATCTGCTTTTGCACGACGGTTTTCAGCATAATCCTGATGGCGATCGTCGTCCTCTACGCCCGAATCTACGCCCTGGTCCGCACGAGAAGCCGCAAACTCGTCTTCCGGAAAGTGACAAACGGCGCGAGGGGAAGCGCCGGCTCGAACAGCAAAAGCTCGGAGAAGTCCATGGCGCTTCTGAAGACCGTGATCATCGTTCTGAGCGGGTTCATCGCCTGCTGGGCTCCGCTGTTCATCCTGCTGCTCCTGGACGTCGCCTGCGAGACGCTCACCTGCCCGATCCTGTACAAGGCCGAGTGGTTCCTGGCGCTGGCCGTGCTGAACTCGGCGATGAACCCGCTGATCTACACGCTGACGAGCAACGAGATGCGCCGCGCCTTCCTGAAGACGCTGCTCTGCTGCACGTCGTGGATCCGGCCCCGGTTCCAGTCCGGGCCCGTGGCGGAGTTCAGCCGGAGCAAATCGGATAACTCGTCCCACCCCAACAAAGACGACGGGGAGTATTCGCCGAAGGAAAGCGCGTCCGCCAACATCACGTCCTCGTCCTAAACGCAGACTCGGCTCGGGGTTTTCGGCGAAACATTCGGAAAACTGAGCAAAGATATTTCACGTTTCATTTCACGGATTTGCTTAAGTTTGGGAAAAGCTCTTCTTTGCAGCACTTAGACTGGGACTGGTGTCTGCGCCCTCTGCTGGAAACAGTGGAAACAGTGGATAACGTCGACTAAAAAAAAGAAAACGACGTAAACAGATCGAGGATGAAATCAGAGCTCTGAAATAAACCGGGGGAGTCATGGAAACGGAGTTGGGACCTAAGTTAGATTCAAGCTGTTTGACCCTTTCTGACTGAACATCTGATTGATTTAAAGCTGCATTACGTAACTTTTCTGGTGCGCGATTAGCCACTTTCTGATTATTATGGAGATGTTATTGCTTTTCCTGAAATGTTCCACAGTGTGACCTCAAATACAGAATATGGAAAAATAATACCTTGGAAAACATGGGCTCGTGGGCTCGCCTCTCCACAGATCTGACCTGTGATTCTGAATAAATACAATTTAATTCTGAATAAAAATAATTTAATTCTGAATAAAAATAATTTAATTCTGAATAAAAATAATTTAATTCTGAATAAAAAATTTTTTTATTCCGAATAAAAAAATAATAATTCTGAATACATTTTTTTATTCTGAAATTTAAAAAAATTATTCTGAATAAAAAATAAGAATTCTGAATAAAAAATATTTAATTCTGAATAATAAAAATAATTTAATTTGGATAAAAATAATGTAATTCTGAAAAAAAAATTAATTCAGAATAAAAAAAATATTTAATTCTCAATAAAAATTTTTTTATTCTGAATAAAAATGTTTTAATTCTGAATAATAAAAAAAATTAATTCTGAATAATAAAAAATAATTTAATTCTCAATAAAAATTATTTAATTCTGAATAATAAAAATAATTTAATTTGGATAAAAATCATTAAATTCTGAATAAAATAATAATAATAATTCCGAATAAAAAAATATTTAATTCTGAATACATTTTTTTTATTCTGAATAAAAAAATTTGAATTCTAAATAATAAAAACTAATTGAATTCTCAATAAAAATTATTTAATTCTGAATAAAAAAAATAATTCTAAATAAAAAATAATTCTGAATAAAAAAAATAAAACATATTTAATTTGGATAAAAATAATTTAATTTTGAATAAAAATAATTTAAATCTGAATAAAAAATGTAATTATAAATAAAAAATAATTTAATTCTGAATAAAAATAATGTTTTCTGGGAACATTTTAATTCTGAACTATTTAATTCAGAATTAAAAACCTCATGTAAACGTGGCCTGTGTGGAACATACGCGATAACATCTCCATGGAAACGCGCAGGTGAAATGAAGCAGATTCCTCCATCAGAAAAGTGACGTAGTGCATCTTTAAGCCCACGGCAACTTAATACTCCAGGAGACAACAAAATTTGGTCAGAACCTGCAGTAAGTTTGTGATTTTTGCATCTTCCGCTTCAGTTTGACTCGTCCCAAACGCTCTTCAGACGTCAGAGGAGTTACAGCTGAAACAGGAGGAGGATTTACATTCAAATCTCCAGTGTTTTCGCTTCAGTGGAGCCGACGCTGTGACTCCTCCGCTCCAGCAGGGGGAGTCCTCACGCCAGAGCCGACGCTGTGACTCCTCCGCTCCAGCAGGGGGAGTCCTCACGCCAGAGCCGACGCTGTGACTCCTCCGCTCCAGCAGGGGGAGTCCTCACGCCTCCTCGCTGCTGCTTTTCTGCTTTTTTTTTGGCAGTTTTAGCCCGATTCAGACGAACAAACATTAACGAAAGAAAAGGCGAGGCTGAGAATATGGAATCCACATCGTTTGTTCATTTGTTTTTCAAAATAAAACCAAAAATAAGAAAATGAAAAAAAAAAGATTTGTCTCCAAAACCAAAATGAAAAACAGATTCTTTTTTTTTCAGTTTTCGATTTTGTGTTTAAATAAATAATGGAAAAAAACGGATGACGGACGTTTCACATTTCCCGAACCAAACTCCTGGTTCTGATATCCAGACTGAACCAGGACTGAACCAGGTCTAAACTAGGACTAAACCAGGACTAAACTAGGACTAAACCAGGACTAAACTAGGATTAAACCAGGACTAAACTAGGACTAAACCAGGTCTAAACCAGGACTAAACCAGGACTAAACTCAGACTAAACTAGGACTAAACTAGGATTAAACCAGGACTAAACCAGGACTAAACCAGGACTAAACTAGGACTAAACCAGGACTAAACTCAGACTAAACCAGGACTAAACTCAGACTAAACTAGGACTAAACCAGGACTAAACTAGGATTAAACCAGGTCTAAACCAGGACTAAACTAGGACTAAACCAGGACTAAACTCAGACTAAACAGGACTAAACCAGGACTAAACTAGGACTAAACGAGGTCTGAACCAGGGCTAAACCAGGACTAAGCCAGGACTAAACCAGGTCTAAACCAGGAATAAATTAGGTCTAAACCAGGACTAAACTAGGACTAAACCAGGTCTAAACCAGGACTAAACTAGGTCTAAACTAGGACTGAACCAGGACTAATCCAGGACTAAACCAGGACTAAACCAATTTTCTGCAGGAACCACTGAGTCCTGATCCAATTCTGGTTCAGTCCTGATGCAGTCCTGGTCCAGTCCTGGTTCAGTCCTGGTTCAGTCCTGGTTCAGTCCTGGTCCAGTCCTGGTTCAGTCCTGGTTCAGTCCTGGTTCAGTCCTGGTTCAGTCCTGGTTCAGTCCTGGTTCAGATCCAGACACTCCACACTGATTATCAGGACCAGGAGTTTGATTCGGGATTATTTATTTATTTTTCTTTTAAAGACAAAATCGAAAACTAAAAAATGAATCATTATCTGTTTTTTTTATTTTGTTTTGGACACAAATAATGAAGAAAATAATTGTTTTTTCGTTTCTTTTTTGTGGGTTTATTTTCAAAACTCAAATGAACAAATAACAGATTATCCGGGACGTGTAACGTGTGGATCAGAGTTTTGTGACGTGCAGAATCTGGATTTGAAAAAGTCTGACGCCTTTTGAAATGTTTTGTATTTTGAGTTCTGCATCTTTTTCTGACACTTTTAACAAAACCCTGCGTACGGCAAAGCTCTGGACCCTGAACATGGACGTTAAAGCAGCACTGTGTAACTTTTCGACTGGGCGCTCCGTCTGAGGCTCATCCTGTTTGGGATGTTCCTGGTTCAGTCCTGGTTTAGACCTGGTTTAGTCCTGATTTAGTCCTGGTTTAGACCTGGTTCAGTCCTGGTTTAGTCCTGGTTTAGTCCTGGTTTAGTCCTGGTTTAGTCCTGGTTCAGTCCTGGTTCAGTCCTGGTTTAGTCCTGGTTTAGTCCTGGTTTAGTCCTGGTTCAGTCCTGGTTTAGTCCTGGTTTAGTCCTGGTTCAGTCCTGGATTAGTCCTGGTTCAGTCCTGGTTTAGTTCTGGTTTAGTCCTGGTTCAGTCCTGGTTCAGTCCTGGTTCAGTCCTGGTTCAGTCCTGGTTTAGTCCTGGTTCAGTCCTGGTTTAGTCCTGGTTCAGTCCTGTTTTAGTCCGGGTTCTGTACTCCCGTCTCCGTAGCGACGAACGGAGCCTCAATCAGAAAAGTTCCACAGTGTTTTTCCACAGTGACCCCGGGACACACTGGATTATCGCTGCGGTTTCCACGGATACGGTTTTGATCTGTGACTTTTCCGAAAGAACCGCACGAGACGAGGTCCATTTTTTACGCCACGGAAACCCGGAAAACGCTTCATCAGATTCCCGAAAGGACACTGAACACAGACGGAGAAGGATTCGTGGATTTAACTTTAAAGAACAGTTCTGGGACTTTTCCGCGTGTTTACTCTGACGTCAGCGTAGATTAGCTCCACTTAACGGTTTTTATGATGTGAATAATCGAAGGTTTTGAAGCTGAAGCCGCTTCCGGACGCTGTAAATGTGACGTTCCGAGCTCGACCGGACCTTAAAAACGACCCTCACAGGGAAAAGCACTTACGGGGTTTAAACGGCCGGTACCTGAACGCGCGGTTGTCTCCACGAGGTTCTCACGCACCGAGCTCTCTGATTGGATGAAAACCCGTCCGTCCCCACCGGCCACACGCCTCCTCCCGATTCTGATCCTACAGAACGATTTTAAAACACGTGTAGAATCCGCACTTCCTCAGCACTTCACAAAGATTCGAGTCCGGAGGGTTCGGAGGGGCGTGATTGACAGGTGGAAGAGCCAATCAGGGACGCGCACGATCCGTCTGTAACAAAACAAACACGACGTTTACACGGAAACAGCCTGAAGCAAAAGCGTAAAAGTGCGTTTTCGTTCTCGCTCCTATTCTGTGTTTACACGAGCGTTTTGGGGAATTCTGCTGCTCACCACAGAACTATGATAAAACCTGAAGATGAATCCAAAATGGCGCCGTAGTGTTTTCAGTGTCTGTGCTCTTCGGCGCAGGAGCCCCAAAAGTTTAGTTCCGCGTTTTCGCAGCTCAACAAAAGAAACACAGATCTGACAAATCAGGTGGTTTAGTCCTGGTTCAGTCCTGGTTCAGTCCTGGTTTAGTCCTTGTTCAGTCCTGGTTTAGACCTGATTTAGACCTGGTTCACTCCTGGTTTAGACCTGGTTCAGTCTTAGTTTAGACCTGGTTCAGTCCTGGTTTAGACCTGGTTCAGTCCTGGTTTAGTCCTGGTTTAGACCTGGTTCAGTCCTAGTTCAGTCCTAGTTTAGACCTGGTTCAGTCCTGGTTTAGACCTGGTTCAGTCCTGGTTTAGACCTGGTTTAGACCTGGTTCAGTCCTGGTTTAGACCTGGTTCAGTCCTAGTTCAGTCCTAGTTTAGACCTGGTTCAGTCCTGGTTTAGACCTGGTTCAGTCCTGGTTTAGACCTGGTTTAGACCTGGTTTAGACCTGGTTTAGACCTGGTTCAGTCCTGGTTTAGACCTGGTTTTGACCTGGTTTAGTCCAATCAGAGCAGAGCTGCTGGAGCTCAGAGTGGGTGAGGAAAACTCTTACAAAGTTGATTTTTAGGTGATTTTTTGACGATTTAAATTTTAAATAAAGTTCATGTTGTAAAAATCCAGAAGAATCCAGAAGAATCCAGAAGAATCCAGAAGAACGCACCCTTTCTGGAAGCTGTGGATTCTCAGTCTCTGGGGTCACGGGCAGAGGGGCTTCTACTTCCTCTTCTCCAGAGCAGCGATTCAAAACTAAACCACTATTTGCTCTACATCACGTTAAATTATAAAACCAACAAGACCCTCGAAAATGCTCTGTTTCGATTTTTCCCTGAACTGACTCGTGCTCGTGACGTGACCTCCGCCACGGCCACGAAAACACAGTCTCCATAATGACAGGGTGGAGCGTTTAAGTTTTCCACTCTGTGTTTTCACATTTCGACCCCCAAAAAAACGCCGCTGCCTCTAAACGATATGAACATCTGGAGAAATGTTTTTCCCCCGAGTCCCTCTGTGTGTCCGTGGACGTTCAGAGCGTCGGTGTTTCTGTTTCAGTCGAAGTTCGTCACTCGTTGCTACGGCGACGCTCACGGTCGACTTGTCACGATAACAAATTTTGAGGTGCGACGCATAAAGTCTTTAAATGAACTGTAAACACAAAGATTCACACCGGCATTAAGATTAAATAACTGATCCGGAGCTGCAGACTCGTGTTACACTGAACCAACTTTAGACTTTAAAAACCCGGAGGAGGCGACTATTTAGAATTAAAATCAGCCGCTGCACCGGGAGAAACTAAAATATGGATTAAAAAAGTATAAAACGTGATAATGCTGCAGTTTAACATCACTTACAATGCTCTTCTCATAAATAACTGTCCCAAAAAACGTTGAAAATATGAATTAATGAACAGGAACTTCTTCTGAAACAAACAAATCTGATTGGACGATCGGTGTTGCAGGAAGTGGGGATCGATCTGCGTCAAAATAAAAGCCTCATTTTGTTCTTATATCCAGGTACCGGCCCTTTAAATGCGTCTCTCTGTCTTATTTTGAAAGGACAGAACCCAAACTGTTCCCGCCTAAACCCGCCTGCGGTGTACATACGATTCTGTGTGCGTCATTTTAACGTAGAAATGTTTTAGTTTTTGTTCATTTTTCACGTCGGAGGCACTTAGATCTCGTTGGGAGAGTCTCGAAAACGTTTTGACTCCATGTTTTTGTAAAAAATTAACTGTAAAAATGTGTAGATGTCACTTTAATATTTTGTTTTTTTCTTCTTTTTACTGCTGATGTTGTAAATGTTTGTATAGTTTAGTGAGTCTTTTGTAGTTTTATTAATTTATATTTAAAACCAGGAACAGACGTGACTGTTGCGGGGATAAAGTGATGGTGCGGAAGCCTGTTCATGCCACAAATCTGCATAAAAATCCGATTTACATGTTTAGTCATTAGCACTGACCGTGTTTTTGTGTCTTTGGGCAACGCACTTTCGCCACCGTCATGTTCTGCAGCTGCCGGGAGGGCATCTGGAATAACCCGACTCACTGTGACCGACTGAAATATTCTGTTATTGGGTTAAAAACCACCAAATTATGTCAAATTATCATTTCGCAGGTCAATAACTGTGGAAATTCTTGTTGAAATCACCTAAAATTTTCACAGGACCTACAGAAACGGATCAGGATTTAATATTTCAGTTCATTTTTATTCCAAAACAAAACAAGAAACGGTTTTAAAAGAGCCGCACCTCGGTGAAGTCGGCCCCATCGAACGCAAATCTGTGTGAAAACTACGTCGATCGTTTGTGCTTCCGTCTGGATTATTCTATAAAACTGATACGATAAAATGGGAGTTGGAGCTGCCGATATAATATAATAATCACCGATATATTTAGGACGTAAAAATTCCCTGTAAATCTTCAGTTGTTTATAAAACTTCGGTTTGGCTCTGTTGGATTTTCAGTCGGGGTTTATTTCGGCGACATTTCTTCTTCTTCTGCCTCTTTACGTCATATTTAAACACAGTCGCTCGGCCTAATGGTGTTTTTGTGCGATATTCTCGCCGGTAAAGAAAGTTCTGTAAGTAAACTGCCGCTGTTAGCCTTTAGCGGTAAATGCGTGTGTGCGCCTGCTAAATGCGGATAATTCACACCTCTGTTCACAGCTCATTTCCACATTGGTGCGACAGTGACACGTATACGGCCGCTGTAGTCACTTTACCGTCGCTGTCGCTCTGAAGTATCAAAAGATCCACATTTGTGACATGAACAGGCTTCCGTACTCGTAGTCCTTGTGTGCGGCGCTTTTATTCTGAAGGAGCCTTAACCCTGTGGAGGAGGAGCTTGTGTAAAGTTGTACAGTCTGTCTGCACTCGGCCTTTCGTAGACTTTAATAAAGACATAGAAACACATCGGATTTTAGGCATTTTATTTGGAAAATCCCACAATGTTGAACCGATTTAGAGGTTTTGAGTTTGTGGTTAGTGCACACGTAGATAATAGGAGAAAATATCAAAATATATCGAGAAAAAAACGATATATCGCATCGTTTAATGTGATAATACAGTGTCAATATCGTGGGCTGCTGAATCGAATCAGTATTTTTTGGTATATTTTACTAAATTGTTTTGTCACAGCTTCAGTTTTGTCGCTCGTTCAGTGGAAAGAAACTCATTTAACATTTTCACTGTTCTGAGGATTCAAGATGTTTGTGTTTCATATGAAATTTGCACAAGAAGTGAATTAACAAAGACTTTTAGCATCACAGCCACGATTTAAACTTTACTTTTACTGAACCGTAACAAATCTATTTGAAATATCTCGTATCGAACCAAAAGTGCAACTTCCTGTGTACGGAGGGTTCGTCATTTTGGTCTTAAAGTGTTTGCATTGAGCTGCTCTACGTGATCCTGCGGTTTTTATTTCACTATTTTGTTCCTAAATCAAGATGATGACTAGTTCAGAACTTGCCCCCATCACTGCACTAGTTCAGAACTTGCCCCCATCACTACACTAGTTCAGAACTTGCCCCCATCACTGCACTAGTTCAGAACTTGCCCCCATCACTACACTAGTTCAGAACTTGCCCCCATCACTGCACTAGTTCAGAACTTGCCCCATCACTGCACTAGTTCAGAACTTGCCCCCATCACTACACTAGTTCAGAACTTGCCCCATCACTGCACTAGTTCAGAACTTGCCCCCATCACTACACTAGTTCAGAACTTGCCCCCATCACTACACTAGTTCAGAACTTGCCCCATCACTGCACTAGTTCAGAACTTGCCCCCATCACTACACTAGTTCAGAACTTGCCCCATCACTACACTAGTTCAGAACTTGCCCCATCACTACACTAGTTCAGAACTTGCCCCCATCACTACACTAGTTCAGAACTTGCCCCATCACTACACTAGTTCAGAACTTGCCCCATCACTACACTAGTTCAGAACTTGCCCCATCACTACACTAGTTCAGAACTTGCCCCCATCACTACACTAGTTCAGAACTTGCCCCATCACTACACTAGTTCAGAACTTGCCCCCATCACTACACTAGTTCAGAACTTGCCCCCATCACTACACTAGTTCAGAACTTTATTTCAAAGGGACGGTGCATATTCATAAACACTTGTAAATACACCAGACGTCACACAACAAACTGTTCAGGACGATTCACCGGCCGAACGTGGTGGAAACTGTTCAGTGAGACACAGTCCTGACGTAAACACTGACATTTACACAGAGGCAGAACTTTCATGACGGCAGATCTGGTTTGTCTTCAGCCGTCGTTTCAGATTTGGTTTAAATGTGCTGAATGTGGCAGAGTCTGGGAGTGTTCGTGGTCCGATAACAAGTTCTCAGATGCCAAATTCCCGATAAAATGCTTTACATTCTGCTAAATTCTTGATAAACAGACTTAAAACCAGTACAAGATTAGTGTGAATGGCCTGATAATGAGTTCAAAGAGGCTGAATTCTCGATAGAAGTGCTGAAATCAGCCTGACACGATCGAAGTTTGTGTCCAGTCTGTGTCACTGAATCTATCGTAGTTTCTCCTTTTAAACATTTATCGCCTCAGTTTAAGATTTTCTGACGATTCTGGTCATGGAAGAAAAATATGTTTTGATTTTTAAGATGATACAGTCGATTCAGAACGAGTAAAGTGAGAATAAATCCTCATCCTTTAAATTATTGGAATCTGGTCAGACGGTGGTGGACAGTTCCTCACATGTGCCTGAAGGGGGCGCTCACTGCACTGAAACGAACACACTTCATCTGGGAACTGAACCACGGACCTTCTCACTGTGAGGCTGAGGTGCTCCCCTCTCTGACGAGCCAGGACTAGACCAGGACTAAACCAGGACTGAACCAAGACTAAACCAGGACTAAAACAGGACTAAACAAGGACTAAACCAGGACTAAACCAGGACTAAACCAGAACTAATCCAGGACTAAACCAGGACTAAAACAGGACTAAACAAGGACTAAACCAGGACTAAACCAGGACTAAACCAGGACTAAACCAGAACTAAACCAGGACTAAAACAGGATTAAAGCAGGACTAAACTGGGGCTAAACTAGGACTAAATAAGGACTAAACCAGGACTAGACCAGGACTGAACCAGGACTAGACCAGGACTGAACCAAGACTAAATCAGGACTAAAACAGGACTGAACTAGGACTAAACCAGGGCTAAACCAGGACTAAACCAGGACTAAAACAGGACTAAATCAGGATTAAACTAGGACTAAACTAGGATTAAAACAGGACTAAACCAGAACTAAACCAGAACTAAACCAGGACTAAACCAGGACTAAACCAGAACTAATCCAGGACTAAACCAGGACTAAACCAGGACTAAACCAGGACTAAAACAGGATTAAAGCAGGACTAAACCGGGACTAAAATAGGACTGAACCAGGACTAAAACAGGACTAAACCAGAACTAATCCAGGACTAAACCAGGTCTAAACCAGGACTAAACCAAGAAGTGATGACACATTTTTGACAGTTGCTTCTGTGAATTCGTTTTCGTACTGAGGAAATCGTAATCGTACATTTTCATTTTGTAATTCTTGACCTCGTATCTTTTCAGTTTTGATTCTGACGGATAAAACACATATTTATGTACGACTGGACTCATTTGAGAGTTTATTTATTACTTATTTATTTTCTGCTCATCTACAGCTGAATATGTGTGAGTTTCGATCGTTCGCACAGGAACATTTCCGGGTTGTGGGTTTTTCAGTCTGAGGTGAGTTTCTGCCTGAACACTCGTCCCTGCTGTTCCACTCCGCACCAGTAGGAGGCGCCGTGAGCAGGCGGCGCTCCCTCCCACAGGCAGGAGGCGCTGTAGAGGCCCCCGCGCCGAGTCCAGGAGGTGCAGGAGCCCGACGGGGAGACCGGGGTCCCATCCAGCCACCAGAGGACGCCCCCCGCAGGAGAGGAGAGGAACTGCACCACACAGAGGAGCCACAGGGGGGACGACGAGCCACGAGAACCCAGAGACAAGAGCACGAGGCTGGGCTCTGAGAAGACCAGAGAGAGGAGGGAGAACCAGGACCGGGACCAGAGCCGGGGCCGGGAGCGGGACCGGGGCCGGGACCAGGACCAGGGCCAGGGCCAGGATCGGGGCCAGGACCAGGGCCAGGACCAGGACCGGGACCAGGGCCAGAGCCAGGACCAGGACCGTGACCAGGACCAGGACCAGGGCCAGGGCCAGGATCGGGGCCAGGACCAGGGCCAGGGCCAGAGCCAGAGCCAGAGCCAGGACCAGGACCAGGACCAGCACTAGGACCAGCACTAGGACCAGGACTGAACCAGGACTAAACCAGGACTAAACCAGGACTAAACCAGCACTGAACCAGGACTAAACCAGCACTGAACCAGGACCACGACCAGGACCAGGACCAGCACTAGGACCAGCACTAGGACCAGGACTGAACCAGGACTGAACCAGGACTGAACCAGGACTAAACCAGGACTAAACCAGGACTAAACCAGGACTGAACCAGGACCAGGACCAGGACCAGGACCAGGACCAGGACCGGAACTAAACCAGGACTGTGTTATATTTGTGTTCTCGTGCTGCCCTCTTGTGGCGAAGCTCAGACTCACCTTTTGTGTTCGTCTTCAGATCTTTGTCGTCTTGGTGTCGTCCGTCCTCCTCCTGCACCTTCAGCTCCAGAGTCTCACTGAAAACCACCAACGAACGGCTCCTCTGGATGGATCCAAAACTGAAAAACAGTCATGAGTTCAAATAAAATAAGTTTGATTTTTAAAACGTGGAAAAGAAAATCTGAATTTTCACCAAAGTAAAAGGAAGAACGTCACTGTGGCGTCCATCTCGGAGTCATTATCCGGACGTTAAAACGGTTCGAGAGACGTTCTGAGGAAAAAAGAACCAAAATGTTATGAACTTTTTATATTCCACAGGCCTCAGACAGTAATTATCCTTTAAAGCTCCACTGCGTAACTTTTCAGGAGGAGGATCATCCGCCTGTTGGGTCAGATTTGTGAAGAACATCGACGCTAACAGTTTTTCAAGGTATAAAAAGGTATAAAAAAAAAAAAGCAATAAAACATCTGTTATTTATAAATCCGAGATACAGTAGCTACATTTAATGCCCTACTGCGGAACATTCCGGACAAAACAATAGTCTGGAGAGAGTGAGCATAGTGTTTAAAAAAACAACAAAACACTATAGACCGGCCTGTGTTGTTTTCAGACACAACTGCGGCATGGCAAACATCTAAAAATCTGTTTTCTGCAGTAGTCAGATTATCAAAAATATAAACAGTGCCTTTTTCTGATTTCTCTGATCTTCTGAATGTGTCACTTACCTTTCTCCTCTGGTCTCTGGTCTGGTCTCGGGTCTCGGGTCTCGGGTCTCTGGGCTCTGGTCTGGTCTCTGGTCTGGTCTCTGGTCTCTGGTCTGGTCTCTGGTCTCTGGTCTCTGGTCTGGTCTCTGGTCTGGTCTCTGGTCTCTGGTCTCTGGTCTCTGGTCTCTGGTCTGGTCTCTGGTCTGGTCTCTGGTCTGGTCTCTGGTCTGGTCTCTGGTCTCTGGTCTCTGGTCTGGTCTCTGGTCTCTGGTCTGGTCTCTGGTCTCTGGTCTCTGGTCTCTGGTCTCTGGTCTGGTCTCTGGTCTGGTCTCTGGTCTCTGGTCTCTGGTCTGGTCTCTGGTCTCTGGTCTCTGGTCTCTGGTCTGGTCTCTGGTCTGGTCTCTGGTCTGGTCTCTGGTCTCTGGTCTCTGGTCTCTGGTCTCTGGTCTCTGGTCTCTGGTCTGGTCTGGTCTCTGGTCTCTGGTCTCTGGTCTCTGGTCTCTGGTCTGGTCTCTGGTCTCTGGTCTGGTCTCTGGTCTCTGGTCTCTGGTCTCTGGTCTCTGGTCTGGTCTTGTATCTGGTCTGCTTTCTGGTCTCTGGTCTCTGGTCTGGTCTGGTCTCTGGTCTCTGGTCTGGTCTTGTCTCTGGTCTGCGTTCTGGTCTCTGGTCTCTGGTCTGGTCTTGTCTCTGGTCTGGTCTTGTCTCTGGTCTGCGTTCTGGTCTCTGGTCTGGTTTTGTTTCTGGTCTCTGTTCTGGTCTGGTCTCTGGTCTCTGGTCTGGTCTCTGGTCTGGTCTCTGGTCTCTGGTCTGGTCTCTGGTCTCTGGTCTGGTCTCTGGTCTCTGGTCTCTGGTCTGGTCTCTGGTCTCTGGTCTGGTCTCTTCTCTCTGGTCTGAATCTCCTGAGTTTTTGGGAAAGAAAAGTTCGTTATGACTCGAACACGGAGCACAACAGGAAGTCCAGCCCCCGACAGCTGCAGACGGCAACGAACTCCCGACTCTGAGGAAAAAACAGACAAATACACGAAACACAATAACACGCGTTTCCCTCCAGGGTTCTGTGGGTTTTGGGTCTAACTTGGTCCCAGTTCAGACCTGGTCCAGAACTGATCCAGGTTCTGTGGAGCAGTAAACACACGGTTCACAGATGATTTTATTTCTAAATCCGAGATACAGTAGCTGCGTTTAATGCCCTACCGCGGAACATTCCGGACAAAACAATCTAAGTCTAAACTGTCAAAAACATTTTCCAATACAACTGCGGCATCTCATAATCTGATTTCTGCGGTAATCAGATTATCAAAAATGTGAACATCATAGAACTGTAGATCTGGCATTGTCTAGTTTGTCCTGGTTTAGTCTTGGTTCAGTCCTGGTTTAGTCCTGGTTTAGTCCTGGTTCAGTCCTGGTTTAGTCCTGGTTTAGTCCTGGTTTAGTCCTGGTTTAGTCCTGGTTCAGTCCTGTTTTAGTCCTGGTTTAGTCCTGTTTTAGACCTGGTTTAGTCCTGGTTCAGTCCTGGTTTAGTCCTGTTTTAGTCCTGTTTTAGTCCTGCTTTAGTCCTGGTTTAGTCCTGTTTTAGACCTGGTTCAGTCCTGGTTTAGACCTGGTTTAGTCCTGGTTTAGTCCTGGTTTAGTCCTCTGCACATGTGTCATTTTGACTGCACTTTGTCCTCTTTAGATCAGGGGTCAGACTCATGTTGGTCCAGGGGCCGGATCAGAAAACTCAGAACTGATTTACCCCAAAAACGGCAACAAGTCCAAATATTTGTGCAGAGAAACGTAAATCTATAATCTATAATATAATATATTATAATATTCTGCTCGGTCGGGTTTTCACAGCAGCTTCACTGACCTCTCGGCTCCAGGGGAAAACAGACGTCTGTTTCTTCAGTCGCAGCAATAATTCGTTTATCTTTTGTCTTCTCAATTCTCCGTTAAAGTTCTTGTATTTTTCGCCGGGTCTCGTAGCTGTGCCTAAGATTATTTTCTTTGAGCATCACCACTTGTTGCAAACACACTGAGCACAGGTTTCCCATTCACCTCCCTGAACAAATAAGAATTAGTCCATTTTTGTTGTAAAATCCTGACCTCAGCTCCACTTTTCTCATTTTGGACATTTTGCTGATGTCACACTACAAAAAAGTAGTCACAGTCTATCACAGTTAAACTGACTTGAATTAAGCAGATTCATCTTAAAAGAGCAATTTGAAGATTTTTTTACTTAATTTTTTTTTTTACTTGTTTCTTATTACTTATACTTATATCTTATATTACAACTTATTCTCAGCACTTTTTATATGAACTCAGTCCAGGTTAAGCCTCTTTAACTTCCTCCTCAAACCAATAAAGGGAAAAATCTGTCCATAAATACTTGAAACTCGTGTTTTCTGCTCAGAACAAGATTCATATTTCGTCTTGTTTGAAGAAAACTTGGTAAGTGAAAATTTCTTCCTGCACTGGCAGAAAATTTCACTTAAAATAGGGCATTTTTACCTCAAAATTTGTATATTTTTCTTATTTTTTGATAGGCGTTTTTTGCAGTGCACGGTCACAGTCAGAACGATCGTCCTTTAGGAGCGTTTGGAAAAGTCTTTATTGTGCTGCTCTGGTGGAGGCGCCGCAGAAGCTCTGGAGACGCTGCTGTGCTCAGAGGTGCAGAGAATTACCAGAGAAATCTGAGAAATGTAAATATTTTAATAGAAAATCTGCCGAGGGCCAGATTAAAGGTCTCGGAGGGCCGGATCTGGCCCCCGGGCCCCATGTTTGACACCTGTGGTTTAGAGGGAACTGTGTCTCATCTAAGGCTCTTATATTTACTTATATTTACTTATATTTACTTATATTTACTTATATTTACTTATATTTACTTATATTTACTTATATTTACTTATATTTACTTATATTTACTTATATTTACTCAGTTTCTTGTGACGCTCTGGCATTTTCGTTTAGTAAAAGCAGCTCACCGGAGGAAACAGGAGGAGTTGTTTTATAGTGACCGTTTTCTGAAGGTGAATCACAGAGGAGGCAAAACAAAGTGTGTTTTTGCTGAAATGCGGCAAAACTGAGCGACAGGAGAAAAAACTAAACTAAACAAAGGCTCATAATCTGTGAGCAGTAACTTCACCAGTGTTTCCACCGCAGAGAAGAGGAAAGGTCTGTGTCCAGAGTCGAAAACAGGTCAGAAATCACATGTGATATAAGTGTGTACATTTATATCACATATATGTCATGTGATATACGTGTACATGTATATCACATATATGTCATGTGATATACGTGTACATGTATATCACATATATGTCATGTGATATACGTGTGTACATGTATATCACATATATGTCATGTGATATACGTGTGTACATGTATATCACATATATGCCATGTGATAAACGTGTACATGTATATCACATATATGTCATGTGATATAAGTGTGTACATTTATATCACATATATGTCATGTGATATACGTGTGTACATTTATATCACATATATGTCATGTGATATACGTGTGTACATTTATATCACATATATGTCATGTGATATACGTGTGTACATTTATATCACATATATGTCATGTGATATAAGTGTGTACATGTATATCACATATATGTCATGTGATATACGTGTGTACATGTATATCACATATATGTCATGTGATAAACGTGTACATGTATATCACATATATGTCATGTGATATACGTGTGTACATGTATATCACATATATGTCATGTGATATAAGTGTGTACATTTATATCACATATATGTCATGTGATATAAGTGTGTACATGTATATCACATATATGTCATGTGATATACGTGTGTACATGTATATCACATATATGTCATGTGATATACGTGTGTACATGTATATCACATATATGTCATGTGATATACGTGTGTACATGTATATCACATATATGTCATGTGATATACGTGTGTACATTTATATCACATATATGTCATGTGATATACGTGTGTACATGTATATCACATATATGTCATGTGATATACGTGTGTACATTTATATCACATATATGTCATGTGATATACGTGTGTACATGTATATCACATATATGTCATGTGATATACGTGTGTACATGTATATCACATATATGTCATGTGATATACGTGTGTACATTTATATCACATATATGTCATGTGATATACGTGTGTACACTTATATCACATATATGTCATGTGATATAAATGTACACATGTATATCACATATATGTCATGTGATATACATGTGTACATGTATATCACATATATGTCATGTGATATACGTGTGTACATTTATATCACATATATGTCATGTGATATAAGTGTGTACATGTATATCACATATATGTCATGTGATATACGTGTGTACATGTATATCACATATATGTCATGTGATATACGTGTGTACATTTATATCACATATATGTCATGTGATATACGTGTGTACATGTATATCACATATATGTCATGTGATATACGTGTGTACATGTATATCACATATATGTCATGTGATATACGTGTGTACATTTATATCACATATATGTCATGTGATATAAGTGTGTACATGTATATCACATATATGTCATGTGATATAAGTGTGTACATGTATATCACATATATGTCATGTGATATACGTGTGTACATTTATATCACATATATGTCATGTGATATAAGTGTGTACATGTATATCACATATATGTCATGTGATATAAGTGTGTACATGTATATCACATATATGTCATGTGATATAAGTGTGTACATGTATATCACATATATGTCATGTGATATACGTGTGTACATGTATATCACATATATGTCATGTGATATACGTGTGTACATGTATATCACATATATGTCATGTGATATAAGTGTGTACATGTATATCACATATATGTCATGTGATATAAGTGTGTACATTTATATCACATATATGTCATGTGATATAAGTGTGTGCATTTATATCACATATATGTCATGTGATATACGTGTGTACATGTATATCACATATATGTCATGTGATATAAGTGTGTACATGTATATCACATATATGTCATGTGATATACGTGTGTACATGTATATCACATATATGTCATGTGATATACGTGTGTACATGTATATCACATATATGTCATGTGATATAAGTGTGTACATTTATATCACATATATGTCATGTGATATACGTGTGTACATTTATATCACATATATGTCATGTGATATAAGTGTGTACATGTATATCACATATATGTCATGTGATATACGTGTGTACATGTATATCACATATATGTCATGTGATATACGTGTGTACATGTATATCACATATATGTCATGTGATATACGTGTGTACATTTATATCACATATATGTCATGTGATATACGTGTGTACATTTATATCACATATATGTCATGTGATATACGTGTGTACATTTATATCACATATATGTCATGTGATATACGTGTGTACATGTATATCACATATATGTCATGTGATATAAGTGTGTACATGTATATCACATATATGTCATGTGATATAAGTGTGTATTTATATCACATATATGTCATGTGATATACGTGTGTACATGTATATCACATATATGTCATGTGATATACGTGTGTACATGTATATCACATATATGTCATGTGATATAAGTGTGTACATTTATATCACATATATTTATATGTTTTTGCTGAAATGCGGCAAAACTGAGCAGCAGGAATGAAAACAAAGACAAAACAAATGCTTTTGGTTCAAGCTCTTATTTGGTGGAAAACCAAACCAGCCCAGAAGCTGCACCTCGGTGGAAAAGAGGCTCATAACCTGTGAGGAGAAGTCGCCCCATCGAACTCAAACCTGCACCAAAACTGTCAGTCGTTTGTGCTGCAAAAAGTTCAGTTTGTGTGATTCTGGTTCTTCAGATATTCACATTTTTCTTTTGGTCGATGACGTCGTCCAGAACCTCAGAATGTGAAACAGCCTCAAAACAGGAAGAAAATGATAGAAAACGTTTGTATTTGGTTTGTGCTGTTTTGTGCTGTGACAGTTTCATTTGTGTGAGTTTATTTCTAAAATGATTCATTATTATTTCTGTGGTAATTACAGGACGTCATTTCTGCTCAGCTGACGGAGACAAACTCCACAAAACTAGAGAAGAGAAACGACCTGAGGCTGAGGAAAAGTCTGTTTCAGTCTTTAGTCTTTTGCTTTTGATTCAGATTTTATAATAACACAGACTTTTGTTTCTCCGTCGCAGAAGCAGCTGAACTGTGTTTGTGACAGTTTCCTGTTTTTCCACAAACTCAAGAACTTAAAACACACAAACTCCGACACACACAAACCCTGACACACACACAGACCCTCACACACACAAACCCTCACACACACAAACCCTCACACACACAAACCCTCACACACACAAACCCTCACACACACAAACCCTCACACACACACAAACCCTCACACACACACAAACCCTCACACACACAAACCCTCACACACACAAACCCTCACACACACAAACCCTCACACACACAGAAACTCACACACACACAAAAACTCACACACACAAAAACCCTCACACACACAAACCCACACACACACAAACCCTCACACACACAAACCCTCACACACACACAAACCCTCACACACACACAAACCCTCACACACACACAAACACTCACACACACACAAACCCTCACACACACACAAACCCTCACACACACACAACCCTGACACACACACAAACCCTCACACACACAGACCCCGACACACACAAACCCTCACACACACAAACCCCGACACACACAAACCCTGACACACACAAACCCTCACACACACACAAACCCTCACACACACAAACCCTCACACACACAAACCCTGACACACACACAAACCCTCACACACACACAAACCCTCACACACACACAAACCCTCACACACACAAACCCTCACACACACAAACCCTGACACACACAAACCCTCACACACACAGACCCTCACACACACACAAACCCTCACACACACAAACCCTGACACACACACAAACACTCACACACACACACACACAGACCCTCACACACACACACACAGACCCTCACACACACAAACCCTGACACACACAAACCCTCACACACACAAACCCTCACACACAAACCCTCACACACACAAACCCTCACACACACAAACCCTGACACACACACAAACCCTCACACACACACAAACCCTCACACACACAAACCCTCACACACACACAAACCCTCACACACACACAAACCCTCACACACACACAAACCCTCACACACACACAAACCCTCACACACACACACACCCACACACACACACACACACACACACACACACACACACAAACACACACACACACACAAACCCTCACACACACACAAACCCTCACACACACAAACCCTCACCCACACACAAACCCTCACACACACACACACACAAACCCTCACACACACAAACCCACACACACACAAACACACACACACACACAAACACTGACACACACAAACCCTGACACACACACACAAACCCTGACACACACACAAACCCTCACACACAAACCCTCACACACACACACAAACCCTCACACACACACAAACCCTCACACACACACAAACCCTCACACACACAAACCCTCACACACACACAAACCCTCACACACACAAACCCTCACACACACAAACCCTCACACACACACAAACCCTCACACACACAAACCCTCACACACACAAACCCTCACACACACAAACCCTCACACACACAAACCCTCACACACACAAACCCTCACACACACAAACCCTCACACACACAAACCCTCACACACACAAACCCTCACACACACACAAACCCTCACACACACACACAAACCCTCACACACACAAACCCTCACACACACAAACCCTCACACACACACAAACCCTCACACACACACAAACCCTGACACACACACAAACCCTCACACACACACACAAACCCTCACACACACACACACATACACACACAAACCCTCACACACCCGAGTCTCGGCTCAGACCTGAGTTTTTCTGCCTCTGAAATAGTTTCATTTGTTGGAAAATTTCTTTGAGTTCACAAGAGAATAAAATAAAATAAAATAAAGAAAAGAAAAGAAAAGAAAAGAAAAGAAAAGAAAAGAAAAGAAAAGTCTGGAAAATGCGTTAGTGACCAGCAGGGGGCAGCATTTACCAAACATAACCAACAGAAACTACTGGACTTCAGATCAGTCCTGGTTTAGTGTTTGTTTAGTCTTGGGTTGGTCCTGGTTTAGTCCAGTTTTGGTTCTGTTTAGTGCTGGTTTAGACTTGGTTTAGTTCTGGTTTAGACTTGGTTTAGTGTTTGTTTAGTTCTAGTTTGGTCCGGGTTTAGTCTAGTTTTAGTTCTACGTTTATCTTGGTTTAGTCCTGATTTAGTCTTGGTTTAGTCTTGGTTCAGTTATGGTTTAGTTTTGGTTTAGTCCCGATTTCGTCCTGGTTTAGTTCTGGTTTAGTCCTGTTTTAGTCCTCTTTTAACCCTGATTTAGTCCTGGTTTAGTCCTGATTTAGTTCTGGTTTAGTCCTGGTTTAGTCCTGATTTAGTCCTGTTTTAGTCCTAGTTTAGTCCTGGTTTAGTCCTGATTTAGTTCTGGTTTAATCCTGATTTAGTCCTAGTTTAGTCCTGGTTTAACCCTGATTTAGTCCTGATTTAGTTCTGGTTTAGTCCTGGTTTAGTCCTGATTTAGTCCTGTTTTAGTCCTAGTTTAGTCCTGGTTTAGTCCTGATTTAGTTCTGGTTTAATCCTGATTTAGTTCTGGGTTAGTCCTGATTTAGTCCTAGTTTAGTCCTGATTTAGTTCTGGTTTAGACCTGGCTTAGTCCTGGTTCAGACCTTGTTCCCCCTCTATATTATCTCTTAGTTTTCTGTTTTTTAAAGTGTTATCACCACATAATATTTTCTTTAAACACTTTAATTCCACTTCCGCTTGTGCACTTTATTGTGAAGGGCTCGCCGGAAGCGCTCTCCCTCTTTCCTCCCTCTCTTCTCCCACTTTTTTCCTCTTCGTCCCAAACTTTCCCTGCGCCTCGGACCGGACCATGGCCAGAGGAGAGCGAGTGGCCGCGGCGACACAAGGTAAGCGCGGCCCGCGGGCTCCACACGGACACTCCGCCGTGCCAAACGCGCCATTACGCACCGCTTTTTACGCACTGAACTTTTACGCAGGCTTTGTTCGGCCGGGTTAATCTTTCACCGCCGTTTGTTGTGTGACTTGCGGATCTTGTGCGCGGTTCTCGCCCCTTTCCCGATCACGCGTCCGCCGTGACTGATAAGGTTACAAAACTGCACACTAAAGTTGACTTCTTTGTGACTTTGGAGGATCCGGAACGTGATTAAACTGCGCAGTGCTGCTGCTGGGACTGTTTTACGGGTTAAATGTATGATTCTTGTTCTAACGCGGAGAGAATTTCCTGTAAAAATCACTGCGTAAAAAGTGTTGGAGAATGGTGTGGCTGCTCTCTAATGAAACGGGCGCGTATTTTCCATTAAATCTTAATAGTGACGTAAGTGATGGTAATTGCTGAAGTGGCAGAAGAAGGTTATAGTAGTTTTATTAGTAGTGGTTTATTTTCTTCTGTCATGCACTTAAATCGTGAACTTGAAGAAACATTTCACATAAAACTATAAATCAAAAAACTGGGACATCTTCGTTTTTTGGTGGTTGTTAGAATGATGAAAATTGTGAATCGAGTGCGTAATTAAGGAAAATCGTTCTGCAGAGACCGTTCCTGACTAACGTGAGTCAGTATAGGCACATTTCCTTTGTGTTTTGGTCGTTTTTAAGCAGATTTTTTTGTATTTTACCCGAACAAATCACAGTTCATGCCTCTCTTTACTATTGGCAGGTATAAATTGGTCAAAAATAGGGACTCCTGGTACATTTTTTTTTGTATAAAACTGGGACAAATCAGTGGTTTTGTATAAATCTGCTGGGACAGGGGACACGGGGCTCAAAACTGGGACTGTCCCCGGGAAACAGGGACGTCCGGTCATCGTGCTTTTGTTTTTTTTAACCTTTATTTACCCAGGAAAGTTCCACTGAGACACTAATCTCTTTTTCAGTCCTGCCAGGCACACGCCACTTTCACACTTAAGAGCAGGAGTGGTAATAATAGTCAGTACTTAATCGTGTACTTAATAAACTGTTTACAAAAGTTAATGCCAAGAATATGACTGTGAGTAAATATTTCCCCGGGACAGTCCCAGGTTTAAGCCCCGTGTCCCCTGATCCCAGCGGATTTATCCAAAACCACTGATCTGATCCAGTTTTTTATACAAGAAATGTCCCAGTGTCTCTATTTTGGACCAATTTCTACCTGACAGCAGTAAACAGAGGCATAAACTGACATTTGTTTAGATAAAATACAGAAAAGCGGCTTAAAAACGACCAAAACACAAAGAGAATGTGACTGTTCTGACTCATGTTAGTCAGGAAGAGTCAAAGTGCTGAACCATTTTCCTTAATTCCGCCTCGATTCACAACTTTATTCTTACCAACCGCCAAAAAAGGGAATGTCCCAGTTTTACAGTTTGAAATTCTGAGTCTAATGTCGCACTGCGGGACATTCCGGCCAAAGCTCCAACTTTGTGTGTGTTTCACCTGATGATGTCACGAGGGGAGAGGGGCCCCGTGTGTGTTTCACCTGATGATGTCACGAGGGGAGAGGGGCCCCGTGTGTGTTTCACCTGATGATGTCACGAGGGGAGAGGGGCCCCGTGTGTGTTTCACCTGATGATGTCACGAGGGGAGAGGGGCCCCGTGTGTGTTTCACCTGATGATGTCACGAGGGGAGAGGGGCCCCGTGTGTGTTTCACCTGATGATGTCACGAGGGGAGAGGGGCCCCGTGTGTGTTTCACCTGATGATGTCACGAGGGGAGAGGGGCCCCGTGTGTGTTTCACCTGATGATGTCACGAGGGTTTTCCTGATGTTCTGGAGAAAATGGGACACAGATGATACAGATATTAGGAAGGTCCGTTTGTCATTATTCTATTCATCATTTTTCTGTTGTTTTTCTGTCATTTTTCTGTCATTTTTCTGTCATTTTTCTGGCATTTTTCGGTCGTTTTTCTGGCATTTTTCTGTTGTTTTTCTGAGAGACTCTGGAAATCCCCCCTTCCCTTCTCACCTGAGGATGTGTCGCTGCTCCACACCTCCTCCTCTCCTCTCTCTCCTCCTCCTCTCCTCTTCCTCTCCTCTTACCCTTTCATTACTCCTCCTCTCCTGGGGTCTCTCCTCTTCCTCTCTTCTGCCCTCTCATTACTCTTCCTCTCAGGCTCTGTCTTCTGTGCCCCTCTTCCTCTCTTCTCTCTTTTCCTCTCTCCTCTCCCTCTCTTCTGCCCGTTGTTGTTGTTCTTCTTCTTCTTCTTCTTCTTTAAATCACGTTTGTGTCCTTTGTGGATTCTTCTTCCTTTCTGAGACCCGAGGAGCTTTATGCTCTTTTATTCTGCACATGTTTATTTTAGATTTAACTCTGTTCTAATGTGAGGAAATGTCCCGCACTGGGGCTTTAAACTCCTGTATTACCCAGAAGAGACTCTTGTTTAAGTCGTTTCCTCGTCACACACAGACCTGCACATTTAGATCTTCTCTCAAACTGAAAACGCTCTGTTCCACCTCGTGATGTCATGTGGTGATACAGGAAGTGCTAAACTAAACCAGGACTAAACTAGAACTAAACCAGGTCTAAATCAGGACTAAACCAGATCTAAACCAGGACTAAACCAGGACTAAACTAGAACTAAACCAGGTCTAAATCAGGACTAAACCAGATCTAAACCAGGACTAAACCAGGACTAAACTAGAACTAAACCAGGTCTAAATAAGGACTAAACCAGATCTAAACAAGGTCTAAACCAGGATTAAACCAGGTCTAAATCAGGACTAAACCAGGTCTAAACCAGGACTATACCAGCACTAAACTAGAACTCAACCAGGTCTAAATCAGGACTAAACCAGATCTAAACCAGGACTAAACCAGGACTAAACTAGAACTCAACCAGGTCTAAACCAGGTCTAAACCAGGACTAAACCAGGAGGAGAAACCAAAGAGGGTTGGAGGCACATGCAGACAGACGGGAGAGAGGGAAGAGACGGAGAGGAGACGGAGAGAGGGATGAGAGAGGAGGATTAAAGAGCAGAGTGGAGGAGAGGAGACACCAAACAGGGTCTGGAGCAAATGCAGACAGACAGGAGAGAGGGAGGAGACGGAGGAGAGGAGAGAGGTGACAGGAATGTATCCACAGACGAGGACGCAGCAGAAACACAAGAGGGAAAGAAGAGAGGGAAGAGGAGAGAGAGGAGAGGAGGAAAGAAGAAAAGTGAGAGGAGGAGAAGAAGAAAAGTGAGAGGAGGAGAGGAGAGGAGAGAGAGGAGGAGGAGAGGAAATCTGAGGCCGACCTGTAGATTTGTGACTTGTTTTCTAATCCAAGAATTCCACACATTTCAGAACGTGTTTGTGGAGACACAGGGGAGGGCATCTGACACACAGGGAGGGCATCTGACACACAGGGAGGGCATCTGACACACAGGGAGGGCATCTGACACACAGGGAGGGCATCTGACACACAGGGAGGGCATCTGACACACAGGGAGGGCATCTGACACACAGGGAGGGCATCTGACACACAGGGAGGGCATCTGACACACAGGGAGGGCATCTGACACACAGGGAGGGCATCTGACACACGGGGAGGGCATCTGACACACAGGGAGGGCATCTGACACACAGGGAGGGCATCTGACACACGGGGAGGGCATCTGACACAAGGGGGGAGGGCATCTGACACATGGGGAGGGCATCTGAGGCACAGGGACATCCCAGAAGGTGTTTGTGGAGGTCTGGAGTCCAGGATGACGGCCTGAAGTCTCCCGCTGTGGGTTTGCGGAGATGTTTTTCTGCGGTAAATCTGTGTGTAAATGTGTCGTATTCTCCAGCAGCTTCATAAATTTGCCCCATCGCCAAATCTTCAACCAACAAGGTCCACGGAGGAGAAACGAGAAACCAAAAGACGAAAGTTTAAAGGGACAGTTTAGTTCATAGTTCCTCATTTCCTCGTGGTCCAGAGCGTTGGAGACGTGTGGAGACAAAAATCCAGATTCTACAAGTACATTTGCCAAATTTTAACCCTTGAAAGTTTGAAGGACCTCACGTAGTTTTTTAGATGCATCAGTCTGAAAGTGGCAGGAAACTCCAAACAGGTCATGGGGGGAGTTGACAAAATATTTTTAATGACAAAACTATAAGGAGTTGGGAGCTAAAATTTGGGACTTTTCCTATTGGAAACTGTGTGAACCTCCGAGGATGTTTTTTTTAGTCAAATCAGAGATGGTCGTGCGGGACATTCGGAGATTTGTCGTGGAATGACCCAAAACTGCTGCAACTCCAGAAGGATTTGTGTCTGATTGAAGGATTTGTGTCTGAGCAGCAGTGAGTTGTTCTTCTGCCCCACACGTCTCCAACGCTCTGGACCACCAGGAAATGAGGAACTATGAACAAAACTCTGAACTGTCCTTTTAATTTGAACAGACGATTATCACAGCAACAGGAAGTGCAGCGATGTTGAGTAACAGCACTTCCGGTCTGTGCTTTTCCGCGGCAAAATCCCTGTGGAAAAGTGTGGCATATTTTTGAGCCGCTTCATAAATCTGCCCCAAAACACCAAATCTTCATCCAACGAGGAACAAAGAACAGATTCTGTCCACGAAGAATTTATCCACAACGATCGAGGGAAGAAAGACGAAAACTTAAAGGAAACAACGACGAGCATCAGTGAAACGACTGAGCAGCACTAACGTTCTGGTCCTGGAGGAAACAGAAGGAACTTGTTCACTCAGACTGACTCTACAATAACAATAAAAAGTCAATTTTGTGATGTCGGTTTTGTGCACAGACTGAGAGATTTGTGCAGTTTAAATGGTCGACATTTAATCTGTGAACATCTGTAGTGTTTAAACTGCACAAATCTCTCAGTCTGTGCTGATAACGACATCACAAAATAGATTTTTTTATTGTAATTGTAGAGTCAGTCTGAGTGAAGTTCCTTCTGTTTCCTTCAGGACCAGAACGTTAGTGTCGCTCAGTCGTTTCCCTGATGCTCGTCGTTGTTTCCTTTAGGTTTTCTTCTTTCTCCGGGTGAACACGGTGCGATTTTTGGCCCTTTTTGAGATGATTTTTCACTTGCGCGACTGTTTTTGGGATCTGTTTTTGGCTTAATCGCGCGTCGTGCTTCGTGTTGTAACCATGGGGGTAACGAGAACCGATGAATCCCTCACGAGCAGCTCCTGATCGACAGGAGCTAAACCAGGTCCAAACCAGGTCTAAAACAGGGACTAAACCGGGTCTAAGAGGCTACTAAACCACTTTTTGAGCCAATTTTTCACTTGTGCGACTGTTTTTGGGATCGAGTTTTGTCTTCGTGTCGTAAACATGAGGTAACGAGAACCGATGAATCCCCCATGAGCCGCTCCCGATCGACGGCTCAAGAAAATCAATCCTGTTTGAATCCAGTCGCCTCTCGTGAGGGTTTCCGTTAAAGTCGTTCGTACGGTGTGAGAACACGAATCATGAGCTGAGAACTTTTAAACCCTGAGATTTGGTCGAACATCTTGAGCTGGAGTGAAACCATCAGAAATACCCCACAGTGTTCGCCCGACTTTACTGCGATAGTTGTGGATAAATTCTTCCTGAAGATTGTTTCTCCTCTGTGGACATTGCTGGTTGAATATTTGGTGATGGGGCAGATTTACGCACATTTACCTCAGAGAAAAAACATTAACCGGAAGCTCCACAGACCTACAGCGCGACACTTCTGGACGTTGTGGTGTTAATTTATTGTCGACATTGACCCGTGACCTATGACACTGATCCCTGCGCCTCGGGTCGTTCTCTCAGGAGACTCTGGTCACGGGGATCTGTTTGGTTTGTAACATGTCTGCAGCAGCTCCACCTCAGGCCTCATTCCTTCACCTCCTCCCTCGCTCCCTCCTCTCCCTCTGCAACTGAACCCTGAGGTGTGTCTTTCGCGTTGGTCATTAAAAATAGTCGGTCTGTGTCGCTGTGTTCAGGTCAGGAGCAGGTCTGCAGCTCCGCCTCTGCTCTGGAGGAACCGGCTCCGGGTCTTTCCACCTCAATTCACACACAAATATTGCAGTTTGAACCCTCACATTGGCCAACTGCAAAGAAAACGGATGCATGGATCAGCCAGAAAAGCCAAAATCTCAAATTTTTGCACGATCGGACCAACGGTTTCCGATATTGCACTTTAATTTTTTCACTTTTTTGCACGGTCACCGAATTTCAAATTGCATTTACTCAGAAACTACTGGTCCGATATTAAAAAAATGAAGGTATCTCTGGAAAGGCGACATCATAAGGAATGCAAATCTTGAGATAAATGACCTTTTGACCGATATTTTGACCTTTGAATTGACAATAAGCGACAAGTCTGACCTCAATGACACCAGTAGAAAAAAATGTAGCCCTGTATGTCTTCTACAACATATAAAACATCTAGAGGGTTTTTATTTTTTATTTTCACACAAATCTACCTAAAAGTTGACTTACGCCCATTGTAAAGTTGAACTTGGGCCCGTTTGAAGCTAAAGTCCGTTACTAGAGGAGGTGGAATTCTGTCGGAAGCGTAAAAACGGCACAGATCAGTGTTTCCTCGGTGGAGATCTCACTGTGGCAGTGCGTCTGTCAAGGCAACAAACTAGTGTAGTGATGGGGGCAAGTTCTGAACTTCCACGTAAAACACCAATTTGCTTCACACTGAAGAAGCTTAACACCACTTTAACCCATCTGACAACAGCCACGAGTCTAACAAACAAAACGCTCTGCCTGGTTCACTCATTAGTGTCTTGGAAACGTTAGAAAACAATTTTATAAGCACCTCACACTTCCCTCTGCTGATTTCCCACTGCACAGGCCAAAAAAAGACTCGATTATCGATGTCGTTTCTAATCCTGTTTATTTACGAGTCTTCACTTCACTGATCTGAGCTGGTTTGGACCTGATTTAAACCTGGTTTAGACCTGGTTTAGACCTGCTTCAGTTCTGTTTTAGACTTGGTTTAGATCTAATTTAGACCTCTTTTAGACCTGGTTCATTCCTGGTTTAGACTCGATTGTCGATGTCGTTTCTAATTTATTTACGAGTGAATTACATTTTTGGAAAAACGCTAAAAACAACACATTCCCGACCCATTTTCTTTCACCAACTTTCAGTTTCTCTCCTCCACCGTCAGAAGTCGATCTTCACTTGTTGCTTCTGGAGAATCTCTTCCTGCAACAACGAACTCACGCGTGATTTCAGAGCGAGAGTTCAGCTCGGGGTCAGAACAGAAGGATCGACTGCAGAAGTCAGAAACCTCGACCCGACGTGTCTCCGTGTCACAGGCTCTGCAGTATTGTGCTGATGATTTAAAGACTTAACCACAGCGCTTTTCCAGAAATATAATATAATGTGAATCGTATCGTGGCCTGTGTACGGAGGGTTCGTCATTTTGGTGTTAAAGTGTTTGTATTGACCTGCTGACCTGCTCCTGGGGTTTTTATTTCACTAGTTTGTTCCTAAATCAAGATGATGCTGATTTCCCACTGCGGAAAATGGTTCGGGAATGTTTTTTTTTTTTTTTTAGCATTCTTCAAAAAATATAATTCACTGGTAAATAAACGGGATTAGAAACGACGTCGGCGATCGAGTCTTTTGGGCTTTGGCCTGTGCAGTGGGAAATCAGCAGAGGGAAGTGTGAGGTGTTTATAAAGTTGTTTTCTAACGTTTCCAGACACTAATGAGTGAACCAGAGCGTTTTGTTTGTTTGTTTATTTTTGTTTCTTTATTTGAATTCGGACAGTGCAGATTAATCAGTGTGTCGCCATCAGCTTCAGCATAAATACGCCGGAATGAGCACAAGTTTCATCTGTTGTCCTGAGGCAGGTAAACGATAAACACACAAGAGACGTTCAGTGAGAATAACAGACATAAGGTGACGTACAAAACATCACCACAGACACTCGGGTTATTTACAGTCAAAACAGTTTAAAGTTTAAGAAGCCGCAGAAGAAAGACGAGCGTCTGTATGTGCAGGTTTGGTTTGTTTTGAACCGGTTTTTAAGAACTGTTTTAAACACTGAATAATCGCCACAGTTTCTGGTCGTGTTTCCATCATTTTGTGCCTCTGACGGACGCCACCATTTGGCTAAATTCAGTCCGGCGCCTTTGTACGTTACGATCTCCTCTGGCTGATGCTCCAGTTCTTATCTTCCGGTGTTATTTTTTCTACTTATAAAATCGTTTGTTAGACTCGTGGCTGTTGTCAGATGGGTTAAAGTGGTGTTAAGCTTCTTCAGTGTGAAGCAAATTGGTGTTTTACGTGGAAGTTAAGAACTTGCCCCCATCACTACACTAGTTTGTTGAGATCTCCGCCGAGGAAACACTGATCTGTGCCGTTTTTTGGCTTCTGACAGAATTCACCTCCTCTAGAAACGGACTTTAGCTTCAGACGGGCCGGAGTTCAACTATGATATTAGGAAGGTCCGTTTGTCATTATTCTATTCATCATTTTTCTGTTGTTTTTCTCTCATTTTTCTGTTGTTTTTCTGTCGTTTTTCTGTCGTTTTTCTGTCATTTTTCTGTCGTTTTTCTGTCATTTTTCTGTCGTTTTTCTGTCATTTTTCTATTGTTTTTCTGTCATTTTTCTGTCGTTTTTCTGTTGTTTTTCTGTCATTTTTCTGTTGTTTTTCTGTCATTTTTCTGTTGTTTTTCTGTTGTTTTTCTGTCATTTTTCTGTCATTTTTCTGTTGTTTTTCTGTTGTTTTTCTGTCGTTTTTCTGTCGTTTTTCTGTCATTTTTCTGTTGTTTTTCTGTCATTTTTCTGTCATTTTTCTGTCATTTTTCTGTCATTTTTCTGTCGTCTTTCTGTCGTCTTTCTGTCATTTTTCTGTTGTTTTTCTGTCGTCTTTCTGTCGTCTTTCTGTCATTTTTCTATTGTTTTTCTGTCATTTTTCTGTCGTTTTTCTGTTGTTTTTCTGTCATTTTTCTGTTGTTTTTCTGTCATTTTTCTGTTGTTTTTCTGTCATTTTTCTGTTGTTTTTCTGTCATTTTTCTGTCATTTTTCTGTCGTTTTTCTGTTGTTTTTCTGTCATTTTTCTGTCATTTTTCTGTTTTTCTGTTGTTTTTCTGTCATTTTTCTGTAGTTTTTCTGTTGTTTTTCTGTCATTTTTCTGACGTTTTTCTGTCGTCTTTCTGTCATTTTTCTGTTGTTTTTCTGTCATTTTTCTGTTGTCCCCCAACTTTAACTCATTGGGGGATCTGAGGTGCACTGACCCTCTGCTCTGGAAGCTCCTCGTCTGACAGAAGCTCCTCAGATTCCTCAGTTTGGTTCTGTTTGTGAGCTCGTGTCCCGGTTCCTGCCTCTGTTTGTTTCTCTCTTCACTTCCTCTTTGACTCCGGACGCTTTTAGCTCGATTACGATGTGAGTTATTTTGAGCGGAGATCGAGAGCGACTCCGAGCATGAGGCAGAGCTCCAGACCTGAGCATCGGCGGAGGGAGAGGGGCAGATCAGGCTACAGGGGTTTAAAGAGGGGGCATTACACGTCTGCGGGGTATTTACTGCCAACTCACGGAACAGAATCATATATTTATAACTTTTAATAACAGATTTAGATCAACGTGTTTCCTCATAAACTCGAGAGGATCCGGATTGTTCGGCTCAGACTGAAGCGTTTGTATGGGACCGATCACAGGACGGGGCGGAAACCGGCGCCAAATGAACCAAAAACCTGGAAACTCTGACAAATTTTAGCCTGTTTTAGGAGTTTTAGAGCTTTGTGCGTTTGTGGAGGGAAAACGTCTGCGCTTTTCTCTCAACTGGATTTAAATAAAGTTTGATTTTGTTTTTCCTGTTGTTGTGATGTTTGGACCAATCAGAGTGAAGTGTTTTTTTGAGCTGGTTTAGACCTGGTTTAGTCCTGGTTTAGACCTGGTTTAAACATGGTTTAGTCCTGCTTTAGTCCTGCTTTAGTCCTGGTTTAGTCCTGGTTTAGACCTGGTTTAGACCTGGTTTAGACCTGTTTTAGACCTGGTTTAGTCCTGGTTTAGACCTGGTTTAGTCCTGGTTTAGTCCTGGTTTAGACCTGGTTTAGTCCTGGTTTAGACCTGGTTTAGACCTGGTTTAGACCTGGTTTAGTTCTGGTTTAGTCCTGCTCTAGACCTGGTTTAGACCTGGTTTAAACATGGTTTAGTCCTGGATCAGACCTGGATCAGACCTGGATCAGACCTGGTTTAGACCTGGTTTAGACCTGGTTTAGACCTGGTTTAGACCTGGTTTAGACCTGGTTTAGTCCTGGTTTAGACCTGGTTTAGACCTGGTTTAGTCCTGGTTTAGTCCTGGTTTAGTCCTGGTTTAGTCTTGGTTTAGTCCTGGTTTAGTCCTGGTTTAGACATGGATTAGAACTGGTTTAGACCTGTTTTAGTCATGGTTTAGACCTGTTTTAATCCTGTTTTAGTCCTGGTTTAGTCCTGGTTTAGACCTGTTTTAGACCTGGTTTAGACTTGTTTTAGACCTGTTTTAGTCCTGTTTTAGTCCTCGTTTAGACCTGGTTTAGTCCTGGTTTAGTCCTGGTTTAGTCCTGGTTTAGACCTGGTTTAGTCCTAGTCTAGACCTGGTTTAGACCTGGTTTAGTCCTGGTTTAGACCTGGTTTAGTCCTGGTTCAGTCTTGGTTTAGTCCTGGTTCAGTCTTGGTTAAAGTGAACAGCTCCTTTTCCCTTTAGTTCAGTCGAGATCGGGAGTTTCCAGGACTGAATCGATCCAAATGTTTCTGGTGGAGTTTGTGGAGTTTAAAAACCCAGTGGTGACATCACGAGGTGGAACAGAGTGTCTGAAGCCTAAATGTGCAGCCTTTTTGTGTTTAAACGTGTGAATGAAACAAACGCAGCTCCAGGTCTGTGTGAGGGAACAGCACGAGTCGTTTAGAGACACAGAGCTCCAGTGTTTCTGTCCCGCTGAAACTGGAGACAAACGAACCCGTGATCGAGCTTCACTTTATCAACTTCATGAACCTGTTTACAAGAAGCTCACGCCATTTAACCCCCGAAGACCTGAGGGCAGTTTTAGTACATTTCTCCTCGTCTGGATTTTTTGTTCTTAATGTTGCTTCTAAAACTGCCCCTTTTACCCCTAATGAAGTGTTCTACCTCCTTTTGTTCAGTCCAACCTGTTATTTCACAATCTGCTGCTGTAGTTGTGTCATGAGGCTGTGAGAAAAGCTACAGGACCAGAAATAGAGATGAAAAAAACAGAAAATAAAATTCACTCTTTTATACAAAACCCACAGCAAACATGTAGAAACAACTTTTTGGACATAAAAAATGCTTAATTTAGGGCCTCAGCTACAAAAATGCAAAATCTCAAGTCTGTAAGTAAATTAAAAATCTCCTTATTGCCCTAAAAACAAAAAAAGTGCAGTGGCTCCATGACTTTCCTGGTCCAGTCCTGGAAACAGCTCCTGTCAGGTCCAGGGCCAGAGCCACAGCACTTCTGCATTTCCAGGGTGGAAATTACATTTGGATTTGTTCATTTGGACTGAAATAAACCTTTAAAATATATACAGACCCACTATGTCTGCACTTTCAGAGGGGAAAAGGACGTTTCTGTCTTTTACCGTTACAAAGTTCTGCGCCGTTATAGAAACATGTTCCTCAGAGTCGTGTACGATGCCGTAGGTCTTTAACCCTGTGAAGCCCACACCATTAAATAATTAGCAGAAAATTCCAATTCTTTGAACTTGGAGCCTTTATTGGTCTCTCTAAACAAACAAACAAAAAAATTCAAATATCATTTTCCATATATTATTATTTATGGCAATCTTGTATTGCCACTGGAGCACCCTCTAATCAGTGAATCACACCCACTGTTGGATTATTTGTGCACTGCATGTATCTGATTGTATACATCAGGTTTTTCAGGGAAAAAAATGTCACACTGCTCATGTGGAGGGCATGTATCAAATATGATACGTTTGGCGTTATAGGGTTAAAGGGCAGTTTGGAAATCACAAAAGTACGATTCAGATTAACACTGAGAACAGGAGTTAATCCGACCCAGCCGGATTAAGCGGGAGAAGATGTGGATGGATGGATAATAATAATAATAATAATAATAATAATGTCTGTGTTGGTCTGAACAGCTGCAGGGTCCAGTGTGTTTGTGTGGGTCTGAACAGCTGCAGGGTCCAGTGTGTTTGTGTGGGTCTGAACAGCTGCAGGGTCCAGTGTGTTTGTGTGGGTCTGAACAGCTGCAGGGTCCAGTGTGTTTGTGTGGGTCTGAACAGCTGCAGGGTCCAGTGTGTTTGTATGTGTGTGAACAGCTGCAGGGTCCAGTGTGTTTGTGTGGGTCTGAACAGCTGCAGGGTCCAGTGTGTTTGTGTGGGTCTGAACAGCTGCAGGGTCCAGTGTGTTTGTGTGGGTCTGAACAGCTGCAGGGTCCAGTGTGTTTGTGTGGGTCTGAACAGCTGCAGGGTCCAGTGTGTTTGTGTGGGTCTGAACAGCTGCAGGGTCCAGTGTGTTTGTGTGGGTCTGAATAGCTGCAGGGTCCAGTGTGTTTGTGTGGGTCTGAACAGCTGCAGGGTCCTTCGGGTTTGCTGTGTTTATCTTCACTCCTCGGCTCTTATCAGGAGAACGTCCAAACGAGAAACACGGGACCTGAAACACCTCCCCTCACCCACAGAACGAGGGAGGAGGAGAGAGGAAGGAGGGAAGGAGGGAGGAAGAGGAGAGAGGGAACAGGAGAGGGATAAGTGGGAGGATAGAGGAGGGGGCGGTAACAGCAGTGTGGGAAAACTCCGAACCAACGCGACGTCGGGATGTTTGGTCCAGAACATCTGTTGTTTAAATGTGTTTGTTTTTTCCACGGCTCAAAAGAATCGAAGCTCAGATACGAACCGATACTGAAACTAATATCGAAACTAGATCCTCATTTTTCACAGGTTTCGATACTAAAAAAGTCCCATTTTCAGGACAGAGCAGAACCTTTCCTAGTGTACACCCATGGACCTGGTTTAGACCTGCTTTAGACCTGCTTTAGACCTGCTTTAGACCTGCTTTAGACCTGCTTTAGACCTGCTTTAGACCTGCTTTAGACCTGCTTTAGTCCTGCTTTAGTCCTGCTTTAGTCCTGCTTTAGACCTGCTTTAGTCCTGCTTTAGTCCTGCTTTAGACCTGCTTTAGACCTGCTTTAGACCTGCTTTAGTCCTGCTTTAGTCCTGCTTTAGACCTGCTTTAGACCTGCTTTAGACCTGCTTTAGTCCTGCTTTAGTCCTGCTTTAGACCTGCTTTAGACCTGCTTTAGTCCTGCTTTAGTCCTGCTTTAGACCTGCTTTAGACCTGCTTTAGACCTGCTTTAGTCCTGCTTTAGACCTGCTTTAGACCTGCTTTAGACCTGCTTTAGTCCTGCTTTAGTCCTGCTTTAGACCTGCTTTAGACCTGCTTTAGACCTGCTTTAGACCTGCTTTAGACCTGCTTTAGTCCTGCTTTAGACCTGCTTTAGTCCTGCTTTAGACCTGCTTTAGTCCTGCTTTAGTCCTGCTTTAGACCTGCTTTAGACCTGCTTTAGACCTGGTTTAGACCTGGTTTAGACCTGGTTTACTTCTGGATTACACAGATATAAGGACACGTGGGAATAGAAAAGAAAGTTCTACCGTTTAATGTGGAGAATCTCAGGAGATCGTCTAAAGAAAGAGCTCTGCTCTGATGATCGTGTGAGTCAATATTTATCATCCTTCACCTTCAACTCGTGTCCGCTCCATTAAAACACGTTCGCCAACACGTCACCCACGGCCTTTAAAGGGACAGTTCAGAGTTTTGTTCACAGTTCCTCATTTCCAGAGTGTTGGAGACGTGTGGAGACACTTGTTTAACTCTTCCTCCAGTCCTTGTATTTGCAGAGGTGCTGGTGCTGGGCTAGTGCAGGTCAATGGCCACAGTCGTCCTGCCACTAAAAACAGTCTGAGCCACTCCACAGACCCGAGGAAAAACTATCAGAGCTCCAGACTGTCCCTGTGAACGTCTGTGTCACAGGATCATGTCTGAAATGAAACTAACTTTGCGTCGCCTGAATCGTCGCATGTTGAGGTTCTGTTTTCTCATATATCAGTCGCTGCTGCCGAGCTTCTGTCAGGAAGAACAACTCACTGCTGCTCAGACAGAAAAACAACTCTTTTAAAATGAGTAAAAGTGGTGTCTGACACTTCTTAATACAGATAAAAATAATAATAAGTTTCAGACTTATTCCCATGAAAACAAATCTACTGAGGAGGAGAGTTTTTTATTATCAGCACTGGGATTTAGTCCACGTTTACACTGAAACGAATCGCCGAATCACCGTATTGGAAACCATCTGCGTACAGACATGTCGTGTCTGGATCACTGGAAACACGTCACGCGGGCGGTGAAAACAGGGAGTGGAGCACCGTGTCTGGAGCTGCCGCAGTTCTGTGGAAGTTGCAGCGGCCGATTTCGAGCCGAGGAAGATGGAAAGTGTGAAAACCGTCTTTTCGTGGACCGACGCTGTTTCCCGTTTGTTTAAACCGTTTTCCACAACAGCGTCACGTGACCAGTGCCACGAACCGGAGAATCGGGAAGGAGCAGGTCACAGCGACGTGGTCCAATAAGGACATCATCGTATCAGTGTTTTCACTCGTCCGCGCGGTGCCGGGTCAGATCTGTGCTCGGGCGAGTCCGCGGGAGCTGCGTCTCCGGAGCCGACAAACTGTCAGAACTGGAGTGAGTGGAGGAAGCCAAAGTCGGCGCCGGGTAAACACAGGAGGAGGAGGAGAGGGGCCCGAGGGCAGAGCCGAGGCTTTGAGGAAAAATAAAACGTACAATTTACGGTTTCAGACTCCGATTCAGATTTGGTAATTACAACGATTCAAACTGTGAGGAGGGAGTTTAGGCGACAGTTTCAAACCCGAGCGTAAATATTTGCCGTTTCAGTCGGTGGTTTTCAGATTTCAGATGCATCACAATATATCGAGTTACACGTGTCTCTGCTGAAATGAATAGTTACGGTGCAGCTAAAAGAAACGGGGAACTACACAGACCATGATCCTTTGCTCCGTTTGAGTCCATTTTACACAGTTTTTAACATTTAGCAATAAAAAAGGCACAAAAATAGATGCAGGAAGAGGCAAAAAACCCCTAAATGACTTATTTTAAAGCCTCCGTTTTATGAATCCAGTAAAATGGAACATTATAGCTGCGCGTTACTTTTAAAAATGACATTTACGCACCGAGTTAATCAGTCTCATGTTTATTTTTGTTGGAAATCAAACTCCTAAACAGAACCATGACGGACGGATCACAGGAAAATGAAAATGTCTCTTTGAAACCGTTTAGAGTTTTTTCTTGAGTTTTCAGACGATGTTAAGCGTTTTCTCGGCCGTGTTTTCTCGTGTGTGTCTCCGTATTAACTGTCGGGACACTTCATTGTCTAATATTTGGAGTGTTTTTATAGTGTGTTTTATTGGAACGCCGTTGGTCTCCTCGAGTGTTGGAAAAAGCTCTGTACATAAAGTTGGATTCTTCCGCACACACTGCAGAGTTCAGTGGTCTTTTTCACCGTCCTGCCCCCGCGGGCGAAGCGATGGCGCGATTCCTCCTCACAAACATCTGCCCGTGTGTTTTCCACAGAGTCTGATGTGTGTCCCCGGAATATTTACCAAGTGTCCTTCAAAGGCTTCCGTAGATCCGAGTCCTGTCATTACACTGAGAGACGGTTAGAGCCGACGTGTGATGAGAGAGAGAGAGAGGAAGAAGAGAGAGGGAGGAGGAGGAGGAGGGTTAGAGGAGGAGGAGGAAGAGGAGGAGGAGGAGGAGGAGGGTTAGAGGAGGAGGGTTAGAGGAGGAGGAGGGTTAGAGGAGGAGGAGGAGGGTTAGAGGAGGAGGACGAGGGTTAGAGGAGGAGGAAGAGGAGGGTTAGAGGAGGAGGAAGAGGAGGAGGGTTAGAGGAGGAGGAAGAGGAGGGTTAGAGGAGGAGGGTTAGAGGAGGAGGAGGAGGAGGAGGAGGAGGAGGAGGGTTAGAGGAGGAGGAGGAGGAGGGTTAGAGGAGGAGGAGGAGGAGGAGGGTTAGAGGAGGAGGAGGAGGGTTAGACAGGAGCAGACAGGGGCAGACAGGAGCAGACAGGAGCAGACAGGAGCAGACAGGGGCAGACAGGAGCAGACAGGAGCAGACAGGAGCAGACAGGGGCAGACAGGGGCAGACAGGAGCAGGAGGGGCAGACCGGTGCAGACAGGCGCAGACAGGGGCAGACAGGAGCAGACAGGGGCAGACAGGAGCAGACAGGAGCAGACAGGGGCAGACAGGGGCAGACAGGAGCAGACAGGGGCAGACAGGAGCAGACAGGAGCAGACAGGGGCAGACAGGAGCAGACAGGAGCAGACAGGGGCAGACAGGGGCAGACAGGAGCAGACAGGGGCAGACAGGGGCAGACAGGGGCAGACAGGAGCAGACAGGGGCAGACAGGAGCAGACAGGGGCAGACAGGGGCAGACAGGGGCAGACAGGAGCAGACAGGGGCAGACAGGAGCAGACAGGAGCAGGCAGGAGCAGACAGGGGCAGACAGGAGCAGACAGGGGCAGACAGGGGCAGACAGGGGCAGTAAACAAAACCCCTCCTCAGCATTAGATGAGACTAAACGTGCTGTTTCCAGCTGCAGATTAAAGGAGTGAAAGGAGCTGTTTTAGTGGAAATCTTGAAACACTTTTGTGCTGATGTGAGCGGAGCCGCTGCAGGAGCTGAAGTCCGTCTGATCTCCCAGAGCGAAAAAGAACCGAGCAGGAGCCGGAGGAGGATCTGAGGATCACTGAGGAGCATTTCACTGCAGCACAAAGCAGAGGTGGAGGTGTTTGGATCAGAGTTTTGTAGTGGAACACGTCTGATTCCACAGCGACGATACAGATGCATTTTTAAAGAATAAATCGAATGGAAATGTCAAAGCGAAATAATAATCTCTCGGAGGCTGCGGTTAAAGGAGCCAGGTCCATATTTGGAAATCCCAGCTCGAGTATCATAGCAACCAAAGAGCCAATCAGGAGCGAGAGTGCTGAAGGAAACGCCGCCTCCTGCCGCTGGTGGAGTCGCCCACGTCACACCAACACCGAGAGGCAGAAAACACTGGACTCAGTTCTGCAGAAAATGAACTGAATTTATTCATAAAACATCAGAAAACCACTAAACCTCTTAAGGCCTGGTTTAGTTCTGATTTAGACCTGGTTTAGTTCTGCTTAAGACCTGGTTTAGTCCTGGTTTCGACCTGGTTTAGTTCTGATTTAGACCTGGTTTAGTTCTGATTTAGACCTGGTTTAGTCCTGGTTTCGACCTGGTTTAGTTCTGATTTAGACCTGGTTTAGTTCTGATTTAGACCTGGTTTAGTTCTGATTTAGACCTGGTTTAGACCTGGTTTAGTTCTGGTTTAGTTCTGGTTTAGTTCTGGTTTAGACCTGGTTTAGACCTGGTTTAGTTCTGATTTAGACCTGGTTTAGTTCTGATTTAGACCTGGTTTAGTTCTGATTTAGTCCTGGTTTAGTCCTGCTTAAGACCTGGTTTAGTTCTGATTTAGACCTGGTTTACTCCTGGTTTAGTCCTGGTTTAGTCCTGGTTTAGTTCTTGTTTAGTTTTGGTTTAGACCTGGTTTAGTTTAGTCGTGGTTAGGTCTAAACCAGGACTAAACCAGGTCTAAACCTGGTCTAAACCAGGACTAAACCATGTCCAAACCTGGTCTAAACCAGGTCTAAACCAGGAATAAACTTAACCAGGCCTAAACCAGGCCTAAACCAGGTCTAAACCAGGTCTAAACCAGGTCTAAACCAGGTCTAAACCAGGACTAAACCAGGTCTAAACCAGGTCTAAACCAGATCTAAACCAGGTCTAAACCAGGTCTACGGGTGTATAGTCTCTGTGATCCAGATCGTTCTAAAGCTTCAGGAAAAGTTCTGCTTTGTCCTGAAAATGGGACTTTTTTAGTGTCGATTCCTTTTAGAATAAATGAACATCTGATTTTCTGTGTTTTGTTGTTTTATTACAGTTTAGTTTTTTCTCCAGGACGATTGTTGTTCGCACTAAACAGGAGACGGACTCACAGAAAGTCCGGAGTCTGGGAACTGAACCTAAACCACAGACAAACTGCAGTGTTGTGTTTTCTGGTCCCGAGATAAAAGTGTGTTGTCGTAAACAGAGGGAAGTGTGTTGCCCAAGGACACGAGGGCAGAGTTTTATCATCAGAACAGACGGAGAAAAACTTCTGTGAGAAACAAGCGGCAAAAGGACGAAGGAAAAAAGCTCCTGAAATAGTTCTGAGACTTTAGAGTTTCCAAATATGAAGCTTCATTTTTCTGTGACTGAGCCAAAGGTCAGAGGAGCGAAGACTTCCTCTGGACCCGAGGGAGACCAGGACCAGGACTGGACCAGGACTGGAGCAGGACTGGACCAGGACTGGACCAGGACTGGACCAGACCAGGGCAGGACTGGACCAGGACTGGACCAGGACTGGACCAGGACTGAACCAGACCAGGGCAGGACTGGACCAGGACTGGACCAGGACCAGAGCAGGACTGGACCAGGACTGGACCAGGACCGGACCAGGACTGGACCAGACCAGAGCAGGACTGGACCAGGACTGGACCAGGACCAGAGCAGGACTGGACCAGGACTGAACCAGAGCAGAGCAGGACTGAACCAGGACTAGACCAGGACTGAACCAGGACTGGACCAGACCAGGGCAGGACTGGACCAGGACTGAACCAGAGCAGAGCAGAACTGGACCAGGACCAGAGCAGGACTGGACCAGGACTGGACCAGGACTGAACCAGACCAGGGCAGGACTGGACCAGGACTGGACCAGGACTGGACCAGGACTGAACCAGACCAGGACTGGACCAGGACTGAACCAGACCAGGGCAGGACTGGACCAGGACTGGACCAGAGCAGAGCAGGACTGGACCAGGACTGGACCAGGACTGGACCAGACCAGAGCAGGACTGGACCAGGACTGGACCAGGACCAGAGCAGGACTGGACCAGGACTGAACCAGAGCAGAGCAGGACTGGACCAGGACTGGACCAGGACTGAACCAGGACTGGACCAGACCAGGGCAGGACTGGACCAGGACTGGAGCAGAGCAGAACTGGACCAGGACCAGAGCAGGACTGGACCAGGACTGGACCAGGACCAGAGCAGGACTGGACCAGGACTGGACCAGGACCAGAGCAGGACTGGACCAGGACTAGAGCAGGACTGGAGCAGGACTGGAGCAGGACTGGACCAGAGCAGAGCAGGACTGGACCAGGACTGGACCAAGTCTGGACCAAGACTGGACCAGGACTGAACCAGACCAGGACTGGACCAGGACTGGACCAGGACTGGACCAGACCAGGGCAGGACTGGACCAGGACTGGACCAGACCAGGGCAGGACTGGACCAGGACTGGAGCAGGACTGGACCAGACCAGGGCAGGACTGGACCAGAGCAGGGCCAGAGCAGGTCTGGACCGGATCAGGTCTGGTCCAGATCGGCGTCTGGTTTGAGGAACAATGAAGTCTCTCAGAAGTGACTCATAACGTGGAGACCAGAGAAGAGCCGCTCTGTTCCTGAAAGAGTCGTCAGTGTGAGAGTGGGAAGAGGGCGGGAAGGATGAGGGCGGAGTCAGGGAGGAAGGGGGCGGGGTCAGGAGGGAAGAGGGCGGGAAGGATGAGGGTGGAGTCAGGGAGGAAGGGGGCGGGGTCAGGAGGGAAGAGGGCGGAGTGCATGATTCCCAGTTTGTTTCCCAGTGTGATTCCCAGTTTGATTCTCAGTTTTCCTCCCAGTGTAATTCCCAGTTTGATCTCCAAGTGATTCCCAGTGTGATTCCCAGTATGATTCCCATTGTGATTCCCAGTTTGTTTCCTAGTTTGTTTCCCAGTGTGATTTCCAAGTGATTCCCAGTTTTCCTCCCAATGTTATTCCCAGTTTGAACTCAGTGTGACTCCCGGTTTGATTCCCGGTTTGATTCCCAGTGTGATTACCCATTTTTTCCCAGTTTGATTCGTGCTCGGTCTCTGTTCCACTCTGGCGTCTGTTCAGTCGACGTTCCGATCGCAGGAAACAGAGGAGGACGTTTCTGAACAGAGGCTTTGTCACAGTTCAGACCCGACGAGCTGAACTCCCACCCCCGTGAACCGGAGGACGGGGCAGGAGGAGGACGGGCAGGAGGAGGACGGGCAGGAGGAGGACGGGCAGGAGGAGGACGGGGCAGGAGGAGGACGGGGCAGGAGGAGGATGGGCAGGAGGAGGGGGCAGGAGGACGAGGCAGGAGGACGGGCAGGAGGAGGACGGGGCAGGAGGAGGACGGGGCAGGAGGACGAGGCAGGAGGACGGGCAGGAGGAGGACGGGGCAGGAAGAGGACGGGGCAGGAGGAGGACGGGGCAGGAGGACGAGGCAGGCGGAGGGGCAGGAGGAGGACGGGGCAGGAAGAGGACGGGGCAGGAGGACGAGGCAGGAGGACGGGCAGGAGGAGGACGGGGCAGGAAGAGGACGGGCAGGAGGAGGACGGGGCAGGAGGAGGACGGGGCAGGAGGACGAGGCAGGAGGACGGGCAGGAGGAGGACGGGGCAGGAAGAGGACGGGGCAGGAGGAGGAGGCAGGAGGAGGGGCAGGAGGAGGGGGCAGGAGGACGGGGCAGGAGGACGGGTGGGGTGAAGTCTGTCCGATAGTTTATTTACAGAGATATTTATGTCTTTATTGTGCGGTTTCCAAATATCACCAGCGCAGGATTTGAAGAGGAGCATCTGAACTCTCTGGGCTTTTAACTGTCACACGTCACATATTTACATATTTACATGTTTACATCACCGTGTTCCTTTTATTGTTCGGAAAACGCTTCATTCGCCCAAACCGACGTCAGAGCAAAACAATCCATGTACGTTCCACTAATGATGCTCCTGCACATCACACCAGGTTTGTCCAGTTCGTGTCATGTTTTTGCACAGACTCGTGCTGCAGACCGTGAGGAGGGTTTGGATAGGGCCTGGAGAGATCCCTACATGACTCAAACATGCATGGACGACTCGAAAATCTCTTCTGGCAGGTTTTTGATGGGGGAATAACGTTAGAACATGCGCGAAAACGCAAAAGAATCGTTAAGAGTGTGAAAAAATATCTAAATATCAATATATCGTATCTAGAGATGTACCAGTAACGTAAACGTGATGATATCGTATCGTCAAAGGCCTCACAGTAATATCAGGAGCATCACAATATCTGGAATCCCGAGTCTCTTTGCTTAAATGAACAGTTCTGATGCAGAAATAGCTAAAAAAAAACCAGAGGGAACTACATAGACCATGATCCTTTGCTCAATTTCAGTGCAGACGACATGAAGAAATAACTGTTCTGAGCACTTTTACATCTTCATTCTGTGGATTAAGTCTGTGAAGCGTTTTTAGAGGAAAAAGTTTTATATTGTAATAAATCTGGTCCAGTGAGATGTTTATGGTGAAAATATCGAACAGAGATTTGGATTTCGTTCCGTCCCTAATGACGATAAATGTACCGAATGACAGGTCTTGTTATTCTGTAGAATATCGTGAACTTTCCCACAATATCGCAGTAAAAATCGCACCGTGAGGTTCAGAGACGATATCGTATCGCGAGACTTGGATATCATATCGTTTAATGTGATGATACAGTATCGATACCCTGGGCTGTTGTATCGATATATTGAGTATTTTTTTGTTTATTTTATTATTATTTTGTTACAACTGCAGTTTCTTTGCTGGTTTAGTCGAATTAAACTAGTTTATGCGACATTTTCACTGTTTTGATTGAAAGATTCTTGAGTCAGAATCTGTTGTGATGAACATTTGTTCATTTTGCCGGATGATCACCGTCTTGAGCATTTTGATTGTGGTGCACGTACTAATAATTGACATGATTTGCTTCATTTTCACTGTTTTGTTGATTCAGATGTTTGTGTTTCATATGAACTTTGCACAAGAAGCGGTTTAACGAAGACTTTTAGTGTCACAGCCGCGATTCAGCCTTTATTTTTATTGAGTCGTATCAAATTGATTTGAAATATATCGTATTGAACTGAGGATTGTATCGTATTGTGGCCCATGTACACGGCAGATTTCTCAGGTTATTATTATTATTCATCAGGTTATTCATCTTGTTTTCAGGTTTATTATCGACTCGTTCAGAGACTCTTCATTCTCCTCTACAGGTTGTTTATTTTGAGAGAACTTGTCATGTACAATGATCATTTCACCACTTTTAAGTCATTTTCTGGTAGATTTAAGTGTTTATATCGTATATTTTGGCCACGCTTTGAACATCTTTAACTCGTCTGATCCTCGCTCCTCTCCGGCCTCAGACCTCCCCTCAGCTCCTCTCGTCTCCTCCATTCAAACCCGTGAACCGTCCCGTTAGCTGTGACTGTCCAAACAAACTGTGAAACGCCTGAGCGCACAGATAAGAGCTTATCTCCTGCTCGTGTGATGGTCCTCGTGATGTTCCTCTGCCCCAGGAAACAGACCCCCGCCTCAACCTTCCTTCCCTTCCTCCCCGTCCTCCCCTTCCTCCCCTTCCTCCCCTTCCTCCCCTTCCTCCCCTTCCTTCCCTTCCTCCCCGTCCTCCCCTTCCTCCCCTTCCTCCACGTACTGCACTCGCGTACACATTTCACGGTGACACCTTTTTACTTTTACTTCACCACATTTGAGAGCACGAATCTGCACTTTTCAGAGCAGCACTGAAAAGTAAAAGTATTTCTCTTTCTTCATTCAGACCTGCAGAAAAGGCAGAGGTTTATTTTTTAACATATTTAGGCTTAACTTAAGACAAGACTTAGACAAACTTTATTGATCTACAAGGGAAATTCACAGAAGCTGGATTCATAACAAATACAAAACCTCAGCACCAGTGTGACCAGACGTCCCTGTTTACCCGGGACACTCCCAGTTTTGAGCCCAGGAGATTTATATAAAACCAGTGATTTGTCCCAGTTTTGCACAAGAAATGTCCCAGGAGGAATTTGAAACCTGCCAACAGTAAAGAGAGGCAGAAACTGTCGTTTGTTTGGGTAAAATGCAGAAAAACTGCTTAAAAATGACCAAAACCAAAGAAAATGTGACTGTACTGACTCATGTTTGTCAGGAAGTCTCTGCAGGACAGTTTTGCTTAATTACGCACATTTCTTCTTCTTCTTCTTCTACTTCTACTTCTTTTTCTTCTTTTTCTTCTACTTCTACTTGTTCTTTTACTTCTTCTACTTCTTCTTCTTCTTCTACTTCTTCTTCTTCTACTTCTTCTACTTCTATTTCTTTTTCTTCTACTTCTTTTTCTTCTACTTCTTCTACTTCTACTTCTTTTTCTTCTTTTTCTTCTACTTCTACTTGTTCTTTTACTTCTTCTTCTTCTTCTTCTACTTCTTCTACTTCTACTTCTTCTTCTACTTCTTCTTCTACTTCTTCTTTTTCTACTTCTTTTTCTTCTTTTTCTTCTACTTCTACTTGTTCTTTTACTTCTTCTTCTTCTACTTCTTCTTCTACTTCTTCTTCTACTTCTTCTACTTCTTCTTCTACTTCTTCTTCTTCTTCTACTTCTTCTTTTACTTCTTCTACTTCTTCTTCTTCACCTACTTCTTCTTCACCTACTTCTTCTTCTACTACTTCTACTTCTACTTCTTCTTCTACTTCTTCTTCTTCTACTTCTTCTTCTTCTACTTCTTTTTCTACTTCTTTTTCTTCTTTTTCTTCTACTTCTACTTGTTCTTCTACTTCTTCTACTTCTTCTTCACCTACTTCTTCTTCTACTTCTTCTTTTTCAACTTCTTTTTCAACTTCTTTTTCAACTTTTCCCTTTCACTTCCCGCTCGATCCTCCTCTTGGTAAAATCGAGTCCCGCGGTCACTTCCGATGTGGCTTTTTCTTGCGTTGTGGCGTTTGTGTTTGTTGTGTCTCAGCTTCTGTAGAAGTGATGTGGACAAAGCAGCACAAGAACAAATGGAAAAAATAAACAAATAAATGGTACAAAAAAAAAATACATTATGAAAAATACGTTGCAAAAAAGAAAGCAGGTGTCAGATAAAGCATAATTATATAAACTCCGAGGGTTGAGCTGGATCAGGAGGACGACGAACCACCGGGATTATTTTGAAGAAGAAGAAACAATTAAGTGTTTACGTGGACTTTTGGAAGCGGAATTCCTTTTTATTCGTGATTAAAGCTCTCGTAAACGTGGCAAAAGTCACACTGTGGGACATTCCAGGCAGAGCAGGGACATGTTCGTAGAAAGAAAAGGAAACAAGTGACGGACCTTCAACCGGAAAGTTACACGGTGCAGCTTTACGTAACAAAACAGAGGCACTTGTTCGAGCCCTGGCTGCGGGACAATGGGACGGACGGGGGGTCGGAGGGGAAGTGTGGGGGGGGTCGGAGGGGGCGGAGGGGGGGTATTTCCCTTTAGGAAACAGCAGATTCCTGGGGCAGCGTCAGCAGAGCGCCCAAACATCCCCCGAGGAAACAGGCCCGAGGCAGAGGTCAAGTCCAAGATCTGCTGAAATGTTCTGCTGCACGAGAAACACACAGAACTGCACACGGCTCTGATCTGGATGAGGCTTTAAAACTTCTGTCAGGTTTTTCCATCTTATTTTCAGATTTATTTTCTACTTACACGTTCTGAGACGCTTCGTTCTCGTCTAGAGGTCGTTTATTTGAAGAGAACTTGTCCAGTAAAATGATCTCCCTGCAGGAACAGATGATTTCTCTACTTTAAAGTCATTTTCTGATAGATTTCAGTGTTTAGATGTTAAATTTTGGTCAAGCTTTTCTGCAGTGAGACGTGGAGTTTCCATAGTGGTCCAGGACTAAACCAGGACTAAACCAGGTCTAAACCAGGTCTAAACCAGGTCCATGGGTGTACTCTAGTCTCTGTGCTCTTACCCTTGTTCTGATCCAGCTCCAGATCGTTCTGAACACATTCAGGAAAAGTTCTGCTCTGTCCTGAAAATGGGACTTTTTTAGTATCGATGCCTGTGATAAATGAGGATCTAGTTTCGATATTAGTTTTGGGATCGATTAGGATCTGATTTTTGATACGTTTGACAAAATTAATGTCGCCTGAAACACAGTAATTCTCTGATACTGATTCTCCAGTTTGGACCTGGTTTAGACCAAGTTTGGACCTGGTTTAGACCAAGTTTGGACCTGGTTTAGACCTGGTTTGAGTCTGATTTGGACCTGGTTTAAACCAAGTTTGGACCTGATTTAGACCAAGTTTGGACCTGGTTCAGACCAAGTTTGGACCTGGTTCAGACCAAGTTTGGACCTGGTTTAGACCAAGTTTGGACCTGGTTTAGACCTGGTTTGAGTCTGATTTGGACCTGGTTTAAACCAAGTTTGGACCTGATTTAGACCAAGTTTGGACCTGGTTTAGACCTGGGTTTAGACCTGGGTTTAGACCTGGTTTAGACCTGGTTTAGACCTGGTTTAGACCTGGGTTTAGACCTGGTTTAGACCTGGTTTAGACCTGGTTTAGACCTGGTTTGCCCGAGGTTTCTTTAGTGAAAACGAGGATCTGGTTTTAGTTTTAGTATCGTTCGAGTCTCGATTCTTCTGACAGCCGGAGCAGAGGAACGACTGATGTGTGGAAAGTCCAGAGCGGAGGACAAACGGGAATTCAGTTCAACCGGAAACACGGAGCTGACCTCATCCTCTGCTTCTGCCACCGCCACCCGAGAAACGGCATGCACGAGGAAAGAGGAGAGAGGAGGCGAACAGAGGCAGGAGAGAGGAGGTGAACAGAGGCAGGAGAGAGGAGGTGAACAGAGGCAGGAGAGAGGAGGTGAACAGAGGAGGGAGAGAGGAGGTGACCAGAGGAGGGAGAGAGGAGGTGACCAGAGGAGGGAGAGAGGAGGCGAACAGAGGCAGGAGAGAGGAGGCGAACAGAGGAGGAGAGAGGAGGAGAGGTGAGGAGACAAAACAGAGACAAGTGGAAGAGCTCCAGGAGAAAACAGACAAGTGGACTCCTCGGAAAAGAAAAGAGGGTGATGAAGAGAGGAGGAAGTGAGAGAGGGATCCAGTGAATGAGTGATCTGCATGAGAAAGGCTCCTCTGGGACACAGGCCTCTGCGTCCAAGTGTGCGGCATTTCTGAGCACGATTTAGAGCATTTTTACCGACCGAACTCAGGAAACGGCCGAGAAAAACACCACACTTCACTTCTGCTGTTTGGGTAAAAACAAAAACTAAAATTGATCAGACCAGATCCTGATTTTTTTGCAGGTATCGATACCAAAAAAGTCCAGACAGAGCAGAGCAGAAACACGACTAAACCAGGTCAAAACCAGGTCCAAACGGTCTAAACCAGGTCTAAACCAGGTCTAAACCAGGTCTAAACTTGGTCTAAACCAGGTCTAAACCAGGTCTAAACCAGGTCCAAACTTGGTCTAAACCAGGTCCAAACTTGGTCTAAACCAGGTCTAAACCAGGTCCAAACTTGGTCTAAACCAGGTCCAAACTTGGTCTAAACCAGGTCTAAACCAGGTCCAAACTTGGTCTAAATCAGGTTTTAAATCAGGCCCAAACTTGGTCTAAACGAGGTCTAAATCAGACCCAAATATGATCTAAACCAGGCCCAAACGTGGGTTATTCCCAGGTCCAAACCAAGTCTAAACATGGTCTAAACGAGGTCTAAACCAGGTCTAAACCAGGTCCCAAACGTGATCTAAACCAGGACTGAACCAGGTCTAAAACAGGACTAAATCAGGTCTAAAATGGGTCTAAACCAGATCTAACCCAGGTCCAAACCAGGTCCAAACCAGGTCCAAACATGGTCTAAACCAGGACTAAAACAGGACTAAAACAGGTCTAAACCAGGACTAAATCAGGACTAAAACAGGTCTAAACCAGGACTAAATCAGGACTAAATCAGGACTAAAACAGGACTAAACCAGGACTAAAACAGAACACTGAAAGACGCTTCAGAAACACAGATGTCGTTAAAGGAGCTGGACTCAGGTTTATTTTGTGCAGAGGAAAAGTCGCACGGACGCTCCACTCTTCCACTGCAGCCCCACCGAGGACATGAGGAGAGTTTTCCCCTGACCGAGAGAAGAGAGAGAAAGAGAAATAGAAAAGAGGGAGAGAAGAGAGGAGGGAGAGAGAAGAGAGGACAGGAGCCTCAGCTGAGTGTCGGGATAATGGTGCGTTCCGTTTACGACGGCGCTCTCGTCTCTCGGGGCGATTTCAGAGGAATGTGTCTCCCCTGTAATTTAGCGCGTGAGTCCGATCAGTACAAACACATCCTGGAGAGAGAAAGAGAGAAACATCCTGGAGAGACAAGAGAGAGAAACACATCCTGGAGAGACAAGAGAGAGAAACACATCCTGGAGAGACAAGAGAGAGAAAGAGCCAGGAGAAACATCCAAGAGACAGAAAGAGACAGAGAGAAACATCCAAGAGACAGAGAGAAACATCCAAGAGACAGAGAGAAACATCCAAGAGACAGAGAAATATCCAAGAGACAGAGAGAGAGAGACATATCCAGAAGAGACAGACAAGAGACAGAGAGAAACATCCAAGAGACAGAGAGAAATATCCAAGAGACAGAGAGAGACACATCCAGGAGAGTGGAAGAGGGAGATATATAAAAAAAACGCATTTCTCCCCTTCCTCGGTGGTTGGTCTCTCACCCTCATCAGCTCAGGTTCTACCAGAGTTCTGGGAGCTTCAGAGTTCTTCAGTATCTTTGCTGTTCCAGTTCTGCACTTTTCTGTCCTTCATGTCCGTTGTCCTTCCTGGGATCTGCTGAAACCACTCCTCCAGTTTGGGGGTCACAGCCCCGAGTGTCCGATCACCACAGGCTCCACCGATGCCTTCACCTTCCAGACCTTCTCCAGCTCTTCTTTGAGCCCCTGGTATTTCTCTAGTTCCTCGTGTTCCTTTTTCCTGACATTCCCATCGCTCGGTATTGCAGTGTCAGCACCGCGGCTTTGTTCTCCCGCTTATCCAGAACCACGATGTCTGGTTGGTTCATCACTGTTCTGTCAGTCTGTGTCTGAAGTCCCACAGGATCTTGGCTCATTCTCCACCACCTTTGGAGGCGTTTCCCACCTTGATCCTGGGGTTTCCAGCCCGTCCTCTGCACAGATGTTTCTGTACACTGTGCCCGCTACTACGAGGGAGGAAGAGAGAAAGAAACAGAGAGAGAGACAGAAAGACAGAGAGAGAGATACAGGCAGAAACAAGAGAGAGAGATCGAAACAGTAAATGAGAGAAAAACAGTGAGACAGAGAGAGAGAGAGAGTGGGAAAGAGACAGAAAGAGAGAGACAGTGAGAGACACAGAGAGAGAGACAAAAAGAGAGAGAGAACAGAACTATATATAGAGAGAAAGAGAGAGACAGACTCAGAGGAAGCGTCTGTAACGTTCAGGAATCAGGAGCAACAGAAACAGGAAGTTTGGGTTTTGCTCTGAGGAGCTGGTGACAGATGAGCCTGAGCGGGTCAGCGCCCGGGCTCTGGAAGAGGGCGGGGCCTCCACACAATGGCTCCTCCACATTCTCCGCTGACGACATGTTCCTGTTGTTGGTAATCGCTATGGCAACCGTCCAAGCTTTTTATCTTTCCTGAACTCACGGACGTAACTCTGCGGGAGATTCACCGATTTCAGATCAGCGAAAAACTGGAGCTGCACCAGAACAAGAATAAGACCATAGACCTGGTTTAGACCTGGTTTAGACCTGGTTTAGACCTGGTTTAGTCCTGGTTTAGTCCTGGTTTAGACCTGGTTTAGACCTGGTTTAGACCTGGTTTAGACCTGGTTTAGACCTGGTTTAGTCCTAGTTTAGTCCTGGTTTAGATCTGGATTAGACCTGGTTTAGACCTGGTTTAGACCTGGTTTAGTCCTGGTTTAGACCTGGTTTAGACCTGGTTTAGACCTGGTTTAGTCCTGTTTTAGACCTGGTTTAGACCTGGTTTAGACCTGGTTTAGACCTGGTTTAGACCTGGTTTAGACCTGGTTTAGACCTGGTTTAGACCTGGTTTAGACCTGGTTTAGTCCTGGTTTAGACCTGGTTTAGACCTGGTTTAGACCTGGACCACTGAGGATTACACAGACATGAGACACGTGGGAATAGAAAAGAAAGTTTTACTGTTTAATGTGGAAAATGTTCTTGAGTTTTTCAGCACAATATTTATAATCCTGGAACAGAAGTTCCCTCGGTCAGTAAAGTGATGGAGCTCGTTAAAAGTTCCCGTAGGATTCATTGATTCCTTGAGTCGTTTCAGGAGCTCTCCAGCCTCTCGGGGCGGACAGCTCCTGGTGGCTTTATTTAGGCCTATTGTCTTTGGTCGTCTTGCAGTTCCTGTGTTTATGTTGTTTAGAAGATAAAGTTTATTCATCTTTCAAAGGGCGTTTTTGCATTTTTATTCCACTGTCGTTATATGAGTTGAAAACGGCCTCAAAATGTCAATATTCTCGTTTATCGCAATCATTTCTTGGTCAAATAATTGTGGAGCAAAATCAGTTACAGGATTAAAAAGCTGAAACGGCCATTTTAAAAATGGACAAATCAGATGTTTGATTCATCTCCAGGTGGATCAGGTGCAGAAATCCGGCTGCTCATTTTCAGTCCCGGTCGGTGTGGACGATATCTCCATATTTAAAATGTATGGAGATATTTTTTAAACTCCATATGCATTTTGACATATATATATATATATATATATATATATCAATCTAATGTTTATATTTCCTTCTGATTTTGCCGCTTCTCTCGTTTATTTCTCCACGGGCTGAAGCTAAGCGGGTCCTCCACCCCGCGGGCTGAAGCTAAACGGGTCCTCCGCCCCGCGGGCTGAAGCTAAGTGGGTCCTCCGCCCCGCGGGCTGAAGCTAAGCGGGTCCTCCGCCCCGCGGGCTGAAGCTAAGCGGGTCCTCCGCCCCGCGGGCTGAAGCTAAGCGGGTCCTCCGCCCCGCGGGCTGAAGCTAAGCGGGTCCTCCGCCCCGCGGGCTGAAGGACGTGTCGGGGAGTCTGAATCCAAAGGCAAAGGCGTCACCTTTAGTGTGACTCTTATGGACGTCACTATAGCCCCGCCCCCTGCTCCTACGTCACCGGGTCTTGTTTCTGGCCCAGCCTTAAGTTGGTTCTGAGTTGATCCGGTTCTTCGGGGCCAGAGCCGGTTTATTTGTGTGGAAAAACAAAGAACTGGTTCAAGTTTTGGCTCTGGCTCTGAACCAGCACCAGAACTGTCCTGGTGGAAAAGGGTTCAGAGAGAAAACTCATATTCCACTGAGTCGAGTCCCACAGATGCTGAAGCGTCAGGGCCACAGAGCTGTTCTTTTCAGCGTTTATAGTTTATGCAAATGAGCCGCTGTTTTAAGTTTGGTTTGTGTCAAACAAACAAATTTAAAGCGTCATTAAACACGTGGCTGTTTCAGACGCGGTGATGTGGCTCCGCCCGAGTTCTGGTTCAGATGCTGTAAAGTTTATTTGTGCAGAAGATTTGAATGAATAATAATAATAATAATAATAATAATAATAATAATCGACACAGTGGCTGAGTGGCAACACTCAGGCCTCACAGCAAGAAGGTTGCGGGTTCGATCCCCGGGTCGCCCGGGCCTTTCTGTGTGGAGTTTGCATGTTCTACCCGTGTCTGGATGGGTTTCCTCTGGGTGCTCCGGTTTCCACCATCAACCCTAAAACATGCAGCACCTGAACTAACATCAAGGACCATGTTGTCCACCCTCCTGTGGGCTCCACCTGCAGAGGGGTTCATAGGGTCAGGTGCTATGAGGATTGAGCAGCAAACTGCCCTTGCGACCCAGATGGATTAAGCGGGAGAAGATGGATGGATAATTATAATAATAATAATAATAATCTGCTGCAGTGTTGAACTTGTACAATTGTGTTGGGAAATGTTCAGTTTGATCTGTGCAGGGGATTGTGGGATACCTCAGATCTGTGCAGGGGATTGTGGGAAGGAGCTCAGGTTCTGTCGTCGTGCGGTTCAGAGTTCAAACATGAGCTGGAGTCGAGTTGTTTTATTTTTGAATGAAAAAAAAGAAAATATGAAATTGTTCCTACATAAACTGCCTCTGTGCACTTGAATAAAAAAAGGCCTTGTGGAATTTGGCGGATGTGTTTCTGCAGGAGTTTTCGGGGGGTTATTTTTCCTGTACAGATATCGAGATGTATATCGTATATCGTATATCGAGATATATTTTTTGCTCCATATCGCCCTCGTTGCCAGATTGTTTTTCCACCTTGTCCTGCGCTCATGTGAACTTTTAAAAAAATGTTTTCCCCGAGTTCCCGAGGACCAAATGGTCAGACGCACTTTGGCTCTCGTTTACAGTTCAGTTTCTACGGAACAGTTTTTACGTAATTACGTCACTTTTCCGGCCCAAAGTCTGACCAGGAAGTGAACTCATAAACTGCACCAAATTTGGAGAAACTGGGTGAAATAGTTTAGTTTTTCGGAGCAGAGTTGTGGTGTTTCCGGACGTCAGAGGGGGAGGGGGCCGGGCTGACGCTGCCCAGGCCGGAGTGCGTGTTCCCGGGATAAGAGCGGCCGCACACGCCCTTATCTGCCCCGGGTCTGTCTCATGTCCAGCTCCGAACAGGCTCTGGGAGAAGAAAAGTCCCACTGTGTCTGAGCGCAGACGGAGGCTCTTTCATGTCCACTCGTTTTGAAGTTACAAGATTAAAGGTTCTGTATTACCCAGAATGCACTGTTCATTAAGCCGTGTTCTGTTCCACTTGTGATGTCACGAAGCCGTAGTTTGGGAATCAGCTGGAAAATCCCCATGAATTATATCCTTTATGAAACTAAGTTAGTTAATCTCTGTCAGGATCTCCACCCCCCGTCCAAGTAGCTCGACCAAGGGATTTCTAAATTACACTATTGCGCTGAATAATAAAATGTGGTTAATTTAAGGTGAGCAGACGTCCCTGTTTTGAGTCCTGTGTCCCCTGTCCCAGCAGATTTATATAAAACCAGTGATTTGTCCCAGTTTTTTACAAGAAATGTTCCAGGTCCTCTTGCCCCACAGAGCCTTCGTCCACTCTGCACCTTTTACCTGGAACTTGTTGCAGAAAGACGGGAAAGTGTCTGAACTATTGTCCTTCAATGTTTTTAAAAAACAAACTGAGCCTTCCAGACTCTGCCTCCATCCTGTGCAGCTGTTTTTCAGAACCTGTGCAGTTTGAACGCTGTTTGTTTATCTGCACTTGTGTTGACATTTGCCTCTTGGCCTGAACTCCCTCGAAAAAGAGGTTTTTAATCTCAGTGGGACCTTCCTGGTTAAATAAAGGTTAAATAAAAAAATAAAATGTTCCACTCAGAGGCAACTCGAACAAAAGAAGCAGTTTGACCAAACAGACTTTTCCTGAGCAGAATAATCCTCTGGCTGCTCCTCTGCTCCTGCTGTGCTCGGCTGTGTGATGGGATGACCGACCGTGAAGAACTTTGTATATGAGACATAAGTTTGGATATTTCACCATGTTTTCCCAGCTGAGTAATCTGTGCTTTTGTTAAACTGGACAGTGCTGAGTCCTGTTGGGTTCCTGTCCGGGGTTTTTATTGTTCTCTTGTCCAGCGGCTGCAGAGGTTTGAGGTTTGGTGTGACACCAGCCTGTGACCAGATGATCAGTGCAGAGTGGAGATTTTTACAGCCTGTGTGGACATGTGCTGGAGGATGTGTCTGAAGTTACTCAGGTTAAATTTGATTCGATCACAGACCCTTTTTATAAGTGATTTGAATGTTAGTTTTGTGTCACTTACGACTCCCAGGTTTTTACACTGTGGGACGATCAGTGGAGACATCGTGAGCCCTGGTGAAGAACATTGCTCCTGTTTTGGATGTATTTAGAATAGAACAGAATAGAATAGAATAGAATAGAATAGCTTTATAGCTTGTTTATTGAAATTTTAACACAGGATTTGAAAAGGTTTTATACCTGTGGCCCAAATAAATGAATCAATCAAATACGGCGCCATTTTGAGGACGTTCGACCACTGAGAACCTACGATATTTCGTTTTGAAGCTTTTAGTCCTGATTTAGTCCTGGTTTAGACCTGGTTTAGACCTGTTTTAGTCCTGGTTTAGTCCTGGTTTAGACCTGGTTTAGTCCTGATTTAGTCCTGGTTTTAGTCCTGGTTTAGACCTGGTTTAGACCTGTTTTAGTCCTGGTTTAGACCTGGTTTAGACCTGTTTTAGTCCTGGTTTAGACCTGTTTTAGTCCTGGTTTAGACCTGGTTTAGACTCGTTTTAATCCTGGTTTAGTCCTGGTTTTAGTCCTGGTTTAGACCTGTTTTAGTCCTGGTTTAGACCTGTTTTAGTCCTGGTTTAGACCTGCTTTAGTCCTGGTTTAGTCCTGGTTTAGACCTGTTTTAGTCCTGGTTTAGACCTGTTTTAGTCCTGGTTTAGACCTGTTTTAGTCCTGGTTTACACCTGTTTTAGTCCTGGTTTTAGTCCTGGTTTAGTCCTGGTTTACACCTGTTTTAGTCCTGGTTTAGACCTGGTTTAGACCTGTTTTAGTCCTGGTTTAGACCTGGTTTAGACCTGTTTTAGTCCTGGTTTAGACCTGGTTTAGACCTGTTTTAGTCCTGGTTTAGACCTGTTTTAGTCCTGGTTTAGACCTGGTTTAGTCCTGGTTTAGTCCTGGTTTAGACCTGTTTTAGTCCTGTTTTAGTCCTGGTTTAGACCTGTTTTAGTCCTGGTTTTAGTCCTGGTTTAGACCTGGTTTAGACCTGTTTTAGTCCTGGTTTAGTCCTAGTTTAGTCCTGTTTTAGTCCTGGTTTTAGTCCTGGTTTAGACCTGGTTTAGACCTGTTTTAGTCCTGTTTTAGTCCTGGTTTAGACCTGGTTTAGACCTGTTTTAGTCCTGGTTTAGTCCTGGTTTAGACCTTTAGCTGCAGGCAGGAGTTCTTCAGCTGAGCTGTGATGTTGACCGTAGCATTTGTGGTTAGTTGGTGTTTATTTCATATGCGCCTCAGTAAAAGCCGTAGTGTGTAACTTTCCCTTCACATTATCTGTCTGCTGAAACAAAAGCTGCAGTTCTGCGGTTTCCTGGTGGCTCAGGCCTGTTCGGTCCTGCCCCAGTCCCGCTCTGACCCGGTTTAGTTTGTGTTTCCTCGGTGACGGAAGTTTTGTTTGGACAAAGTCACGGATCCCTGGGCCGGAGCCAGTTCAATAAAAACATCTGATATTTCATCGCCCGAGGCCCCGACGTTTGGGAAGAGTTTGGGCGGATTCGGGACGTTTAGGGTTCAGGACGAGGAAAAGGCAGGACTGAGACTGTTCAAAGTCCTGATTTTAGTCCTGGTTTAGACCTCATTTAGTCCTGATTTAGACCTGGTTTCGTCCAGGTCTAAACCAGGTCTAAACCAGGACTAAACCAGGACTAAAACAGGTCTAAATCAGGTCTAAACCAGGACTAAAACCAGGTCTAAATCAGGACTAAACCAGGACTAAAACAGGTCTAAACCAGGACTAAAGCAGGTCTAAACCAGGACTAAACCAGGACTAAAACCAGGTCTAAATCAGGACTAAAACAGGTCTAAACCAGGACTAAAACCAGGACTAAAACCAGGACTAAATCAGGACTAAATCAGGACTAAAACCAGATCTAAACCAGATCTAAACCAGCTCTAAACCAGTGTTTAATGAACAAACTACTGCCCTGGAAAATGAAGAAAAATGCCTAAAGAACCGTTCACCCAAGTCGACTTTGTCTGTTATTAAACTCCAGCCGCAGAATTCCTGCTGTTATTAGTCGCACCACATGATGCACGGTCGCACCACATGACATTTTAACACTTTAAAGGGACAGTTTGAGTTTTTTTGACATGAATCTGTTCGTCGCGTCAGCTCTGACTCACCTCCCGACAGCGTCTGAGCCGAGTTCTTCTGGATTCGGTGCTGATGAAAGTGTCCGGCAAGTTGGCTGGAGTCATGAAAATGTATTTATTTTTATTTATTTTATTTATTTTAATGTAATGAGGACAATGCACATTCATGAACACTTTGTACAAACTCATGACATTGTGTAAATATGCTGGTTTTTGACAAAAGCTGCTTTCCATCCGTCGTCCTCAGACATTTACAGCCAAAAACAAACAACATAAACCATTTACAATTTACAAAAAACAATCTACATAGAATATACTGCACACATTAAACCTCACCTGTGTGGACGGGTTTGATTTTGAGCCATTTTTGAGCTCTTTTTTGAAAGCCGTAAGGGTGGAACTCTCTCGTGTAGATGTTGGGGACAGTTCCAGTTCCTGCAGGACTCAACAGAAATGGTGTTTTGTGGCTGTTCGTCTAAGTGAACCTCACAGTCGCCTCTGGAGGGCAGATCTGCTCCTGACGTTACTGTCGCTACGTCTGATAGATTATAAAATATATAATTATAAAATAAAGTGTTTTTCTTCTCAGAACAAAATGTGTTCAAAAGAGTGAAACATTTGCATCACAAAACATGAAGGGAAAAACTCAGAGCTCATAATCTCTTGGTGCGATTCACTGCTGCCTCCAGGTGGCGCCGCGCCTGTTTCACTGTTTCCTGCTCGGAAAGTTCAGGACAACATGTGTGACTCTGACACCGACATGAAGACACGGCCTTTAGCTCAGAGCCAAGGGCAGATCTTTATGAACCCGAATATCCTGAAGCCCAAATTCAGCAGATGGAGTCAGAACAGCAGAGACAGAGGAGGGACAGAGGGACGAGAACCTGAAGAACCTGAAGAACCTGAAGAACCTGAAGAACCTGGAGTTTTGTTCTTCCTGGAGAATCACAAGCTCCATGTTTATACAGATTCTTCTGGAGCTTCACCAGGCTCATGTCCTTCTGGCCGCAGCTTCACGTTCGCTCTGTGGCGTCGCGGCGTCTTCGCTCTGAGCGTAAACTCTGAACTGCTGAAAAAAGTGTTGGATTCTTCACCGGAGAGAAAATAGCACCAAGAGATTCTGAGCTCTGACTTTTCCCCCGTTTACGTTCTGTGATGCAAATGTGTCGCTCTTTTGAACACAGATTGAACACTTTATTTTCGTGATCTCAGTCAACATAAAACAGTAAAATATAGTTTTAAAAAAAAGGTATAAAATAAAATAGTATAAATAATAAAAAAAATTGTTTAAAAAAACAGTAAAGAATAATAGAAAATGTATTATTTATTTATTTAGAAAATTGGGAGTGAGGAACACAATTCAAATTCTGAGATTGACTCACCAACACAGGGTTAAGAACCACTGATTTAAGTACAAAAAACACGCAGAAAAACTCAGATTTCTGGAAAAAATGATTTGGTTCCCTGGAGGTCAGAGGTACGACAGAAATGTGCTGAATTATTATAAAATTTGAACCTTTTTAACTGAGGAAAACCGCACTTGGACAGAACGTTTAGGCGTCGCGTCGTTTGCGAAAGTCGTGATATTTATTTGCTAATAAAAACACAAACGTATCTCGTGGACGTGAAGAACCTGCACGTCGTGACCTCGGGGGCTGCAGGGCTCCTCCGGGGGTGGGGGCAGCTGTCGGGACACGCTGCAGGAATGTGCCCCGGGGCAGGGGAAGCACAGCGGCAGAGTGGTTAGCCTCGCGTCAGCGTGTCTCCGGCTCAGATGCGGCTCCCCCTGCTGGACGGGGGCAGGTCCTCGCACGTCCCCGATGTGTCACAGAAGCATCTGAGGAACGCGAGATGTTTGATTGTAGGTTTAGAGTCTGCAGACCTCATTGTTCCTGCGGGGAGACGGTTTTTTCCCTCCGCGTTCGCTCCAGACGTCTCCAGCGTCTCCCACAGAATCCGCGTAAAGTTTTATTCGCTTCACTACGGCGAGGACTCTGCAAAAAGCCTAAAAACACTTCGGGTTTATTGGGTTTTGGTAAAAGAAAAACTGCTGTGGGTGAGTTTGCAGTAAATTTAACTCACCAACACTCAGTTTGTAGAGTGTTCACTGCTGGTTTACAGAAGGTTGGGTCAAATCCACTGTTTGTGCTCTTGGGAAAGACACTTTGACTCGCTGGTGTTCACTGGAGTGTGAGTGTGAATGGATGAGTGCCAAAATATGAGACCTAAACACTTAAATCTATCAGAAAATGACTTAAAAGTAGTGAAATGATCTGTCCCTGCAGCGAGATCATTTTACGCGACAAGTTCTCTTAAAATAAACGACCTCTAGACGAGAATTAATCCAATTCAGACCTAATAAATCGATAATAAATCTGAAAACAAGATGAAGAACCTGGGATAAGTTTGAAAATCTTGGCCAGATCAGAGAAATTTGCAGCGTGTTCCCTTTATCTGCAGCGTTTCATGTCTTAAAAGTGGAAAATTTGTGAGAAAATAAACAAAATCGGACCAGAAATATCGGCAGGGCTTATCGGCCATCGGTTTATCTCGATTTAAAATCAAATCAGTATCGGTATCGGTCATGTAAAAACCCCATATCAAGCGATCGATCTCTAGTATTCGCACCATTTAACTCGTTAACCTGAAGTGATGTGCTCAAATATAAACAGATCGATATTTCTTTACACTGAATTTGGTGAGACAGGATCGATATTGCAGCTGCTGTTTCGATATATCGGCGTGATTGTTTTTGAGTTTTTTTTTTGCTATGTGTTACAGAATGATTTTGTGACTAGAAAAACGTAACTTGTTCATTTAAACGTCACACTCGCTGCTCTGGTGATTTCCGTGGCGTTTGTGCAGGTCGAGTTTAACAAAGAAACTGTTCAGATGTTTCAGAAAATCATGTGTAACATTTGAATTATACCGAGAATCACAAAGTGGTGCTGTTCTCGTATCGCGAGTCATGAGCCGTGTGGGATTATGAGGGGCAGGGTGAGTCCCCGTGAGTCCCCGTGAGTCCCCGTGAGTCCCCGTGAGTCCCTGTGAGTCCCCGTGAGTCCCCGTGAGTCCCCGTGAGTCCCCGTGAGTCCCTGTGAGTCCTCATAAGTCCCTGTGAGTCCCTGTAAGTCCCTAGGAGTTCTCGTGAGTCCCTGGGAGTCCCTGTGAGTCCTTATGAGTCCCTGTGAGTCCTTATGAGTCCCTGTGAGTCCCTGTGAGTCCCCGTGAGTCCCCGTGAGTCCCTGTGAGTCCCCGTGAGTCCCCGTGAGTCCCCGTGAGTCCCCGTGAGTCCCTGGGAGTCCCTGTGAGTCCTTATGAGTCCCTGTGAGTCCTTATGAGTCCCTGTGAGTCCCTGTGAGTCCTTATGAGTCCATATAAGTCCCCGTGAGTCCCTGTGAGTCCTTCCGGGCACAGACAGCTCAGGAATGTGATCCGTCTGAAGTGAGGCGAGAGCGACATGGACCCGGAGATCAGGCTCAGGTCTGTCTCCACCGCACACACACACACACTGCTGCTGCTGCTGCTGCTGCTGCTGCTGCTGCTGCTGCTGCTGCTGCTGCTGCTGCTGCTGTTGTGCCCTTTGGCAAAACAATAAAGATGATGAAGTTACTTTGCATGTTTTAGGCTCATGTTGAAACCGGAGAAATAAAGATCGTTAAATTAGACTCTAGTGTGACTGAAATATTGAACACTTAAAGGGCCCAGATGAAACTGTTTTCTGATCTCTGTTTTAATGTTTCCTCGTCACAAACAGAGCTGGAGTCGTGTTTCAGATTTCTGGCCTGATTTGGAGGTTTTAGAGACACTGGAGGTGACGCTGGCTCTTGTCTCTGTGTTTCTGTGGCCAAACACTCTGGCTTGTGTCTCGTCTGAGTTTATCTGGAGAAAGTTGTTTCTCTCCACACACTGATCTGCCGCAGTGAGACACAGATCTGAGTGTTGTCTGCAGAGCTGTGGTACGACACATTACTGCTGCGTATTAACTGTAGAGATTGAACAAAAGGGTCCTCCCGCAGGTCAGGGTCATAAATAGACGGGATTCCTGTTTTAAATGTTTGTGTTTGTGTGTTTGTCCCCACAGGGCAGTGAGGTACATGGAGGAGGACCCAGGCCTGAACAGCTGCATGAACCCCTCGCACAGACAGGTAACCAACCTGCCCTCACGCCTGTTTCTGATTGGCTAATCCACCTGTCAATCACGCCCATCCGAAAAGTTCTTCCTCACTCACCACCTGCGTTTGGAGCGTCCTAATTATTCACCACGATGAGTTTGTAAAATCACTGCTTTTGTATAAATGTGCTGGGACAGGGGGACACAGGGCTCAGGACTGAGACTGTCCCGGGGAAACAGGGACGTCTGGACTCGAGTTTACACAGATCTGGCTCTGACCCGAGACACAGCAGTAGTGGGACTCTGAGGGACTCTGTGGGACTCTGAGGGACTCTGAGGGACTCTGAGGGACTCTGAGGGACTCTGAGGGACTCTGAGGGACTCTGCGGGACTCGGTGGGACTCTGTGGGACTCTGAGGAACTCTGCAGGACTGCGCGACTCGGTGGGACTCGGTGGGACTCTGAGGGACTCGGTGGGACTCGGTGGGACTCTGGGGGACTCGGTGGGACTTGGGGGGACTTGGTGGGACTCAGTGGGACTCTGTGGGACTCTGAGGAACTCTGCAGGACTGCGCGACTCGGTGGGACTCGGTGGGACTCGTTGGGACTCTGAGGGACTCGGTGGGACTCTGAGGGACTCGGTGGGACTCGGTGGGACTTGGGGGGACTTGGTGGAACTCAGTGGGACTCTGAGGGACTCTGTGGGACTCGGTGGGACTCGGTGGGACTCGGTGGGACTGTAGGACTCTCTGGGACTCTTCGGGACTCTGTGGGACTCTGTGGGACTCTGTGGGACTCTGAGGGACTCTGTGGGACTTGGTGGGACTCGGTGGGACTCGGTGGGACTCGGTGGGACTCGGTGGGACTCGGTGGGACTCGGTGGGACTCTGAGGGACTCGGTGGGACTCGGTGGGACTCGGTGGGACTCGGTGGGACTTGGGGGGACTTGGTGGAACTCAGTGGGACTCTGAGGGACTCTGTGGGACTCTGTGGGACTCTGTGGGACTCGGTGGGACTCAGTGGGACTCGGTGGGACTCGGTGGGACTCGGTGGGACTCGGTGAGATTCTGAGGGACTCTGTGGGACTTGGTGGGACTCGGTGGGACTCGGTGGGACTCAGTGGGACTCTGCGCTGTTCCTTCAGGAAGTCTAACCCCCGTCCTCCTCTCCCTCTCTGCACTCAGACCCTCTTAAACCAGCGTCTCCGGTCCCAAACAGGTCCATAAACCCGCGGTGCACTTCCTGTTCGGACACAACAGCTGTTTTTCTGCAGAATCAGGGGGGCGGGGGGCAGAACCGTGACAAAACAAAAAAATACAGAGCAAACATGTTTCCCCCAAGTGTCTGAGCAAAACACGTCTGTCGCCGGTTCAGATATGAAGGATCAGCAGCTCTGAGGTCAGAATAAATCCCTATTTACCGTCCAGTCCCAATTTGAGTCCAGATTTATCCAAAACCAGTGATTTGTCTCAGTTTTATACAAGAAATGTCCCAGTTGTCCTGATTTTTAACCAATCTGATCCCGGTCAACAGTAAAGAGAGGGAGAAACTGTCATTTGTTCAGGTAAAATACAGAAAAGCTGCTTAAAAATGACCAAAACACAAGAAAATGTGACTATACTGACTCACATTAGAGCCGAGTGCAGAACAATTTTCCTTAATTCCGCACTCGATTCATAATTTTATTATTGCCAACCAACACAAGCCAGGGATGTCCCAGTTTTTTATTTTGAAAATCTGGTCACCCTCCTCATGTCAAGAGTGTGATTAGAGCTTTAGCAGAACATGTGTCTCATGTGAGCGGAACACAGAATTTACACCAGGAGCATCAGCGACTGTAACGTGTTCAGAGGTGCAGACGTGGACAGACTTTTAAAAGCTTCAGTTTACACCAGAGACGACAGAGCTGCTCCTGCACCACCTCTCAGTATTCTCACATTTAAACTCTAAACTTTTTACATTTCTGTTTTCTAGTTGCAACAAGAGTCGATGTTTTGCAGTGATAACGAGTCGTATCTGTGGAGCTGCGTTAATGTAGCTTCTCAATCAATCAAACTTTATTTCTACAGTGCTTTTCATACAGAAAAATGCAACACAAAGCTCTTCTCACCATTTCACTTTGGCTGTTTTCTTCAGAAGTTGTTAAGTTGTAAAGTTTCTGCTGTGAAGTGTTTCATATTTATCTTCCTGTAAACTTTCCGTGACGATCACGAGTCTTTGCCCGAGCTCCTGATGTGATGCACGAGTTTACACAGAAGCGCTTTGGAGTACCTATCTTGAAAGTGCATTGGAAGTTTATTTTGACAGTACTGGCTTATTTTCTGTTTTTAAAAGCCTGGAGACGCTCTGTTGATGCTGAAAAATTAGAACTCCAGCCTAATGTGAGCGGCGCGTAGGGAAATGACGCCGCTGCTGTAAACTGTCTGTCCGGTTCTAACGGAAAGCGACACCTGTGTGTGCAGCGGCCCAGTTGGACGCCTGAAACACAAGAGCATTTTTAAGGTGGTGCTGAAGTGCCCTGTGCAGGAGCTCCTTTCACCTGAGCCCCAGGACTTTTACAGACTGGAGTCACAGACAGCACAAAGCTCCGCCCACTCACCCTGGGTCACAGCCGAAGCCAAAGTCAACCCAAAATACACGTTTTTCAGTCAGAATACATATAAAATGTGCATTTATAGATGCTTTTTGAGGACTAGATCAACAATACACACCCAGCACTCACTGATTAAACATCAGACGAACACTGGGTCAGTTTTTCAGAGATCCAAGACTTTTTTTCTTCCGTAAAGTCTCCGATATGATTCTCCCAGACCACAGAGACAGTGGAGACATACTCAGCTGACCTTCGCTTGGGTAAACCTGTTCTCCGGGCTGTTCTCTGCTCTAGAGACTCAGAGTCACCGTCATTTGAAGTATAATCATAACACAGACACAACTATTAGAAAAAGCAAAATCCTATTTGAAGGAGCGACGCAGGAAACCCAAATGTTCAAATGATTTCATGTGTTTTCTAGTCCTTTACGTAAATGTGCATTTCTATGGGCTGCAAACGGGATTATTATACAAACTGTGTTGCCAAAAGAAACAAGGGCAAATCTCCTCTGGGCTAAAGCTGTTTCCTCCTTTACACGGACACAATGGGCCAGTGTCATCAGAGAACATTCGATTTCCTCCTAAATAACACACGTGTTTTTGTGTTTTTCTCAGGAGTTTCTCGGAGTTTGAAGCATAAACATGACGCAGTCGGTGCAAGTCAACCCCAAACTGACAGGTACGAATGTTTTTAAAACGTCTTTATGAATTTATAATGAATTTATTCTCACACAAACTTATGATCAGTGAGTTTAAAGAAGAAATAAGTAAAACATTTTGAGCTCATTAAACGTCTTTGTGTCTGTGATCGTTAAAGGGCCCATACGAGTTGTGTTTTGTTTCATTCACACGTTTCACACACAAACTCTTAAACAGAAAACACTCTGTTCCACCTTGTGATGTCATGTGGTGATACAGGAGGTGCTCCACTGTGTTTTTAAACTCCACACACCTTCACTAGAATCATGTGGAGCCCTGGAATTTCCGATCTCCACTGAACAAATGGTAAAATGGTGACTTTTAACTTGAAAACTAATACTTGATGACATCACGAGGTGGACCAGAGCGTTTTGAGCGTTGGAGACAGACTCATAATAAAAGCTGCTGTCCCTGCAGACCTGGGCTCGGCGTTCCACTTCCCCGGTCAGGATGAGCCGGAGCAGGCGTCGTACTCGGTCCAGACGCCGTACGGCTTCCAGCTGGACCTGGACTTCCTGAAGTACGTGGAGGAGATCGAGAGCGGGCACGGGGCGCGGCGGGCGGCGCCAGGGGGCGGCAGGCGCTCGGGGCGGGGGCTCCGGCTGTCCCAGAGGAGCCCGGGGATGGGGGCGGGGGGCAGGAGCAGCGGGTGGACGTCCACAGAGTCGCTCACGTCTCCGGCGAGCGAGGACGGACGGGTGCCCCCCCCTCCGCCCCCCAGAAACAGGCTTGGCTCCGCCCCCTGCGAGCACCTGTCACTGTCACCTGTCAGCCTCATCACGGCCCCGCCCCTGTCCGCCGGGGCCAAGGTACAACTGCAGATACTCACAGATTATCTTACACGGGGATTTCTATAAACGCAGATCTGCTACACTTCGTTTATAAAAAGTCTTGCGTCCACACTTAACTGTTTTATAGACCCAGACCAGCAGGGGGCAGTGTTTTCCTAAAATAAGCTCCAGCCTGTCCAATCAGAGGCGCCGTTTTGCGTCGTCATTTTGGCAAAACATGGAGCCAGGAGCTCGTTTGTGTGACCGACAAAGAGGCTGAACTGCTTTAAGTCTGGTTATGGAAACAAAGTGAACAAGACACAAGGAAATCTGGATTGGGAATCAGGCCAAAGCAGGAATATGGACATTTGAACTCCGTTTGTGGAGCCTGTCAGAGGGTCAGAAGTAACAGGCTTCAGAGTGTCTCTGCTCCACTGTCTGACAGAAACAAGTCGCATCTATGACGTTTATGCTCTTATGTCGCAAATAGTGACGTTTAAAAACACAAATCACTGTTATTCATGTCCACAACCAAACACAAAACCGGAGTTTCCCAAAATCTTCCCTTTGGCCGGAGTTTTCCAAAAGCACGGTTTTAAGGACTTAATCCTTCGGTTCTGTGTGGATGAGGCCAAATCGTACAAAAATAACTTTGTTTCATCAGATACCGGCTCTGTGTGGACAAGGCCTTAATGAGTGGAGCCCAAATAGAATCTAAACGAGTCCTAAAGCTCCGTTTGGCTCAGATCAGAAGTTCTGCATCACAGACTGAACTGACACAGAAGTCGATCAGTGTTACATGTAAATAAACGAGTCAGATCTGTGTCCTGCACCGCCTAAACGACACTCTGCCCCCTCTGCCCTCAGGCGCCTCCTCCTCCCCCCCAGAGGAACCCTCGGGTGGAGCGCACCCTGCTGGAGACGAGCCTGCGACTGCAGCAAGAACAGAACCACCAGAACGGAGCCCCTCCCAAACCTGCTCAGACTGTCCCCCCTCTGCCCCACTCTACCCCCTCTCTGCCCCATTCTACCCCCTCTCTGCCCCATTCTGCCCCCCCTCTGCCCCATTCTGCCCACCCTATGCCCCATTCTGCCCCCTCTCTGCCCCAGACAGTCCCCAGCAGCTGGACCAAACCCAGTCCCCAGACCTCCGGGCGCAGCACCCCCGCAGGTACAGTTACAACATCCACTGTATAAGACACAGGGACTCTGGTGAACTCCGGTCCGGATCCTTTTTTTCCATAGCGTTCCGGATCCACGCCGTATTTCTTTGGCCTGTGCTTCGCCGTGAAGCTGTGTTCTCCATCCCTGCCTTTCCCATGACCCTCACAACTTTCTAACTCACTCCAAACGTTCTTTCTGCTGCTCGATACCGTTTTAAGTGTTCAGTGTTACAGAAATACTGCGATGGACTGATACCAGACCATAGTTCTATGTATGAACAGACAGAGCGACAGTGACGGCAGATACTGACACACAGGCCTAGAGCGCCCTCTGGTGACTTATGCAAATGAGCCATGCTGACGTTTAGACACAGAACCATATATTGGTCTTAATTTAGCCTTTAGCTTTAGCTTTAGCTTTAGCTTTAGCTCTCATTCAGACAGAACACATGATACTCGTGCACAGTTCAAATGTTCCATGTGGATTTACTACATTTTTCATTAGAAGTTCTAACCTGGAAACACTGTAAATTTGGTAAATGGACATTTTGAGTTTCTAATTGCGCGGTTAGAGCGCAGAATCCAGGCACCGTATTTGGAAATCCACAAACAAAACCAAAAATATAAGTTTGTTGAAAATCTTGGGTGACCAAAGGAGCTCCTTCAGTTCACATTCGTCAGTGAAATAAACAAATCTGATTGGACGCCGTGTTCGAGGCACGAGGCACAACAGAGGCAGTGGAGACCAGACTGACATCACTTTATTTTGACCAGACTGACGTCACTTTATTTATTTTGACCAGACTGACGTCACTTTATTTATTTTGACCAGACTGACGTCACTTTATTTATTTTGACCAGACTGACGTCACTTTATTTATTTTGACCAGACTGACGTCACTTTATTTAAAAAGTCCAGAGAGATGTTGCTCTGCACGTGCCTCAAGCATAAAACAAATAAATAAATGGACCATTTGAAAAGCCGTGTTTGGGGCCGCGAGTGCTCCACGGCTCTTCAACTCTGTTTGTTTTTGTTTTTGCTGCTAAGAGTGAGCTCGTTTAATAAAGTTTCCGCCCCGCAGGAGGCAGCAGCAGCACCCCGGTGCCCCCGAGCCAGCTGCAGACGGTGAGGGAGCAGATGGCGACGGCCCTGAGGCAGCTCAAAGAGATGGAGGAGCGGGTGAAGGGCGTTCCCGCTCTGGAGAGGGAGGTGGCACAACTGCGAGCAGAGAAAGACCTGCTCGTGCTGCTGCTACAGGAGAAGAGCGCCGCCCTGGAGGTGACCAAGCAGCAGCAGCAGCAGCAGCACCAAACTGAGTCCTCCACCCAAACTTCAGAAGAACCTCCAAACCACATCCCACCGCTCGCTGACGAGAAGACGACAGACAGACAAGAGGCTAAAGATACTGAAGTTCAGAGGAGATCGGTGGGGGTCGGGGAGGAGACGCCGATGCATTTAGCGGTTTTCTATTACAGCTGCGGCGTCAGAGATGTGGCTGTGAGCTCCACGGTGTCGGTGAGCGAGACGGGAACAGAGACAGAAGCGAGTCCGACGAAAGAGCAGGAGACCCAGGCCGCGGTGGAGGTGGAGGACGGGGAGGCGTGGGTCATGGAGGAGATGCTCGGCGTCTCCTCCGAAGCTCAGAGGGAAATAGACACGCTACAGGACACCATCAAATTCCAGCAGGAGTCCATTTCGGCTCTGGAGGAACGTTTAAGTGAAGCCGGGAGAGAGGTGGAGAACCTCAGAGCCACAGCGCAGGAACGAGCGGCCAAAGTCACGTGCGACGTGGGAGTTTTAGCTGCGCCGGAGACAGTGAGCGTGCAGACGGAGACGAGGGCGGCGGAGGTGAAGGAGGCGGAGGCGTGGTGTGGCGCGGAGGTGAGGGACGCCAGCGTGGGAGGGCATCTGAGCCAAAGCGAGCAGGGGACGCAGACAGAGGAGCAGAAGGCGAGTGTGGAGGTGGCGAGCGTGGGGTGTCAGTGCGAGGAGCCGGAGGTCACAGACGAGAAGGACGAGGAGCCCAGAGCCGAGAAGAGCGACCTGGAGCCGGAGGAGCCGAACACGCCGAAAACAGGTGAGCAAAACAAAACCCACTCATAGAGAATTAAATATATGACAAAGGGGATGTAACAATAAGGTAAATCTGGTGATATCGTATCATCAAAGGTCTCACAGTAACATCGTGGAGCATCACAATATATCGAATCCCGAGTCTCTTTGCTTAAATGAACAATTCTGATGCAGAAATAGCTAAAAAAAAACAGAGGGAACTACATAGACCATGATCCTTTGCTCCGTTTCAGTGCAGACGACATGAAGAAATAACTGTTCTAAGCACTTTTACATCTTCATCCTGTGGATTTTAAGTCTTGTGAAGCGTTTTTAGAGGAGAAGCAGATTAGCAAAAATCAATGAAAGAACGAATGAACAAGCAAAAGAAAGAACGAAAAAGAAAGAAAGAATCAAAGAAAGAAACAACGGAAAGAGAGACACAGGAAATCTGTGCTGCCTGTCGCCATCAAACTGTTGAACTCTGGACTTTAAATCACAAACTCCTGTAACCTCCTGTTCTCTGCTCACACATGTGCACAGATGTAAATATGGCACTGATGTACATCATTTCTGAAAGACACTATTTTTATCTTTTATCTTATCGTATTTATCTCATCTTTTTTTGGAAATCTTGATTCTAACCACATGTTCTTGGTCGGTTGCATCTGTAACGAAGAAAATTTCCCCTCGGGGCTGAATAAAAGTGATTCTGATTCTGGAAAAGAACAAAAGAGCAAATGAAAGAAAGAAAAACGACGGTGAAAATCTGGTCCAGAGAGATTTGGATTTCGTTCCGTCCCTAATGACAATAAATGTCTGTTATTCTGTAGAATATCGTAACATCGTGAGCTTTACCACGATATCGCAATAAATATCGTACCGTGACATTCAGACCGTATCGTATCGTATCGGGACACTTGGATATCGTAAATAGTTAAGTCAGAATTGTGAAACAGACGCCACTACGTTATTATTATTATTATTTATTGCAAATGATGTCAGAATCTCGTGTGTCTCGTCCCACTCCTAATGCGAGACGAAAAGAGACGGTTTATTATTAATCCCGATTTTTTTTTCCCAGCTGAAATATTTGCTGCCCTGAGATAAGAAATGGTCCATTGTCTCCTGCGTGCGTTCCCCAGGATGTCAGTATTCTGAGGCCTCGCAGTAAATACAGGCAGAGTTCCTCATGCGTTCGTCTGTTCTTCCCTGTTCCTCTGTGAGCTGCAGGTTCACTCAAGTCCATCATGAAGAGGAGCGACGGGAACGGCTCCGAGCCCCGGAGCCCCAACAAAAAGAGCCTGCAGTTTGTGGGGATCCTGAACGGAGGGTGAGTACAACAGAAGGAACTGAAGTTAACGCGCTTTTTTTATTTAAACGAGTGTTTTCCTATTTGTTTTTCGACTCTTGGGACAACTAAAAAAATATCTGATCTGTGTGACGTGAACTGTAAGAGGATCTGAACGGAATGAAATAAGGTTTGAGAGATTCGGGATCACGGATGAACGTATTTAAAGGGACAGTTCAGGGTTTAGTTCATAGTTCCTCATGATCCAGAGTGTTGGAGACGTGTGGAGACACTTGTTTAAATCTTCCTCCAGTCCTTGTATTTGCAGAGGTGCTGGTGCTGGGCTAGTACAGGTCAATGGCCACAGTCGTCCTGCCACTAAAAACAGTCTGACCCACTCCACAGACCCGAGGAAAAACTATCAGAGCTCCAGACTGTCCCTGTGAACGTCTGTGTCCAGAGGATCATTTTAGAGTCAAACCGACCGCTGCATTTGAAGGATTTGTGTCTGAGCAGCAGTGAGTTGTTCTTCCTGACAGAAGTTCGGCAGCGGCGACTGATATATGAGAAAACAGAACCTCAACATGCGACGATTCAGGCGACGCAAAGTTAGTTTCATTTCAGACTTTATTCTCTGGACACAGACGTTCACAGGGACAGTCTGGAGCTCTGATAGTTTCCTCGGGTCTGTGGAGTGGGTCAGGTCTGGTTCAATAGGAAATGTCCTATGTCCAAAATTCCAAACTGTCCCTTTAAAGCAGTGGTTCTTACCCTGGTTGGATGGAGCCCCAGGGGTTCAGTGAGTCAGTCTCAGGGGTTCAGTGAGTCAGTCTCAGGGGTTCAGTGAGTCAGTCTCAGGGGTTCAGTGAGTCAGTCTCAGGGGTTCAGGGTCGGACTCATATGTTTGGTGATGTCTCGCCCCGTTTGGCCGTTATTGGCTGTAGGAAATTTTAGATTAGATTAGATTAGATTAGTTTATTTGTTAGGGGACAATTTAATAAAACACATGAACAAACATGAGTAAAATTGCCAGAATTAGCCAAAAGGCTGCTTTTCATCCGCAGTCCCCGTGGCCATGATGTCAAAAGGCAGAGAAAACTGATACAGAGAAAAACATTGTTAAAACAGAATTAGACACTGACAATACAAAGATGAAACAGACAACAAATATTTACAAAAACAGAACAGAGACACAAAGTTCTGGTTTTTAATGCTGGCAGCTGGATGTATTTACCATCACCAATTTTGTCTGTGACTGTGGCGATGGTGTCGTGTCATTTCTTTCTCAATATTTTCCCTTCGTACGAACTATGTCGAGCAAAAAAAGAAAGTGGTCGGACAAATACGTGCGCCAATAAAATATATAGACTTGAATTTGAAAAAAACATCTTTAATTTTTCCAATTAAGAAGAGTTTGGTGAAAGCGCAGATGAAACTAGTGGAGTTCAGAACCTCCGACAAGGTGAAGAACCACTGACGTAAAGATAAATACTAACAGTAGAGTTGGTGTGGTGAGGACAGAGTGATCAGGACGGAGGGGGGAGCATCACACAGTGGTGAGTTCTGAAGTTACAGCGGAGAATAAACCTGCACAGATCTGCAGAGGTCGAGATCACATCGAGTGTTTGGAGGATAGAAGTTGTGGTTTCTTGATAAAGAATATCTCAGTGATCTAAAATGGGAAGAATAATCCGTCCGTCCATGTTCTTCCTCTTATCCGGGGCCTCAGTCTAAGCAGGGACTCCCAGACTTCCCTCACCCCAGACACTTCCTCCAGCTCCTCCTGGACCCCTCCAGCTCCTCCTGGACCCCTCCAGCGTGTCCTGGGTCTAAGAATTAGTTGTGAAATAATCTTTTTCCTGACAGAAAAACTCAAACAATCGATATGGTGAAGTCATTTTAAGCTGTATGAAATATTGTTTGTATTTGAGGGCTGAATGAGACCGAGGAGTAAAGGGAAAAGTCCTGGAAATGTCCTCCTCATCTTCTCTCTGAGGAGAAGGAAGACGAGCACATTTTGAGGACTTTTCCCTTTCAGAAGATGTAATATTTTGTACCTGAGCCGTTCTCTAAAGTGTCTCCGTTCCCTGCGTCAGATACGAGTCCACGTCGAGCGAAGAGGACGAGGAGGAGGAGGAGGAAGGGGGCGAGGAGGAGGAGGAGGAGGACGGGAGCTCGTCCGGGGACAGCGAGGACAGCGAGGAGGAGGAGAGCGGAGACGGCGTGGACGATGGAGAGAGCTCGGAGGACGAGGCGGTGCTGGAGGTGGAGACGTCGGAGGAGGAGAGGAACGTGAACCTGGACGAGAGCGACACTGACGAAGAGGCGCTGAGAGCGGCCGAGAGCGACGGCCCGGAGGTCAAAGAGAAGTACGACAGAGCGCTAAAGCCGCACTGAGTATCGAGTATTTATTAGTGTCTGATTTTCAATACTTTTATTTCCTTTAAACCTTCATTTAACCCCCGAAGACCTGAGGGCAGTTTTAGCACATTTCTCTTCTCCTGGATTTTTTTCTTAATGTTGCTTTTAAAACTGCCCCTTTTACCCCTAATGAAGTGTTCTACCTCCTTTTGTTCAGTCCAACCTGTTATTTCACAATCTGCTGCTGTAGTTGTGTCATGAGGCTGTGAGAAAAGCTACAGGACCAGAAATAGAGATGAAAAAAAAAAAACAGAAAATAAAATTCACTCTTTTATACAAAACCCACAGCAAACATGTAGAAACAACTTTTTGGACATAAAAAATGCTTAATTTAGGGTCTTAGCTACAAAAATGCAAAATCTCAAGTCTGTAAGTAAATTAAAAATCTCCTTATTGCCCTAAAAACAAAAAAAGTGCAGTGGCTCCATGACTTTCCTGGTCCAGTCCTGGAAACAGCTCCTGTCAGGTCCAGGGCCAGAGCCACAGCACTTCTGCATTTCCAGGGTGGAAATTACATTTGGATTTGTTCATTTGGACTGAAATAAACCTTTAAATAAAAATAGAAAGAGATGCACAATTACACACACCAAGATGTGTCATTTTCCATGTGTGTGAGAATTAACTCCACTTAGAGCGACTTTTTCCCTCGTTATAAACACACACAGTCAGAGGAGTCGACCATCTTGACTCACTTCACTCTTTGGCAAAGTTTGGCTCCATCAAAATGGACGGAGCGCATGAGTTTGGGGAAAACAAAGTTCCTATTGGACACTCGTTTTGCTCCCGTCATCACACAGCGTGAGTGTGACGTAGGATAAAGCCGCAGAAATGTACGGAAACCTCTATGTCTGCACTTTCAGAGGGGAAAAGGACGTTTCTGTCTTTTACACTTACAAAGTTCTGCGGTTATAGAAACATATTCCTCTGTATCGTGTACGATAACGTAGGTCTTCAAGTGTTAACTAAATAAAGTCGCTGTCATTGATTTGAGTCTAATCAGCTCTGTTGTGTAATTTAAACAGACTGTGCTCCTTGTTTACATTGTGGTTGCTCGGTAACAGCTCTGCAAACAGGAAGTGCAATTATAAACCAGCAAAAATAGGCAGAGATTGTGGTGAAGTCTTAAATACGAGTCTTTAACATGGAGCTGTCGGACGGGTCTGAACTCTGTGGTGGAATTTTCTGTTTAATTATTGTGGAATATTTAAGTAATAAATAAATAAAATAGAAATAAAAACACGGGGATCTGAACGTTCACAGCGCACAGCCACACGTTCTTATCTGAAGAGTAAAACCGTGCTTTTGTCTCAGGTTTGAACTGAGCTCGAAGATGCGTGAAGCCTGCCTCATCCTGAAGAGCCACCTGAACGACGACCACAGCGCCCCCCAGAGCAAAGAAGTGGTACGAACGCACGGGGATTAGACTGAGATTAAACTTTACTGATCCACAGGGAAATGATCTGGACACAGAAGCTCACACGTCACAGTGTGATATCACAAGAAAGAGAAAAATACAGATCTGCATAATAATACGATTTATATTTGGCTAAAAAAACAACATTCTGATAATATCATCAGGGCGATACAGCAATAATGAGACGACGTTTAGTGATTTCACTTTAAATGGACATAAACGACACATAAAAATAGCACATAAAACAAAAAAAAAGCTGTCAGAGAAGCAACAAATCAGATTAATTCTCATAAATAATTAAAAGAGAGAAGAATTTTTATTTTATTTAACCTTTATTTAACCAGGAAAGTCCCACTGAGACTCATCTCTTTTTCAACGGAGTTCAGTGCCAGAAGAAACCGATGTGAAAACGACTCGAGTTCAGTTTTTTAAGTAGTTTTGACGAGAAATTTTTACTTGGAGACAATTATTTGACTTTTTCTCCTGTATTTATTTGTTTTTTTAATTCCATTTAACACGGCAAATCAAAGTCATTTTAAGAAGTAGGGAATAAAAAGAACTAAAAACCAGTTAAAGGAAACGGCAGCCGATAAAAACGGGATTTAAGAAGTGATTTAAAAGATGATTCTGATGCTGAATAAGTTCTTTTTTCAGACCCAGAGTTTGTTTCGGTCCTGACAGTTTCTCCTGCGTCTTCCTCAGAGTCTCTGATGTTTCTGCGTCGTGTCTCCCCCCGGTGGAGGCAGGACGACAGCGCCCCCTGCAGTCGCACTTCCTCGGGGCAGATTCTGGTTTATCGTGTTTATCGATGTTTGTTTTCCTCTGTCCCCCGTGTGTAATCAGTCCGAACTGTCGGGTGTGAAAACAAACCGTCCAAAACAAACTCTCGGTCTGAAAAAAGAACCTAATGACATAAATTATTGGAAAATCAAATGAACCTCACTGGAAGCAACAACTTTGTTCAGTAAATATTTCCTCACACGCTGAAAATGAGCTCGTGAGATTTTTTTTCCCCATGTTTTTACGTTTGGATTGGGCCCAAAAATGGAGTGACACTTTAGTCTCCAAAAGCACCGCTATAATGCTGCAGCAGAAATATGAAATAAAGTGAATCAAAAATAGTGAGGTCGAAATTGGGAACTGGATTTCGCAACTGATTTATTATAAGGAAAGTTTGTGGAAACTGAACGTCGTCCCACCCGTGTAAAATATATTTAAAATATAATTCGTAACAGAGTCCACAGGAGGGAAAACTAAACCTACTGCTGCATATTTACAGTGAATAACTGACCTCAGATTTAAAATGGTTTTATTTATTATTATTTATATTAGAACAAAAAAATAAGATGTGACGTGTGAGGTGATCAAACTCTAGAGCAGGAAGTGTCCTCCTCCCTCTGAGAACTTAAGCTGCACTGGTTCTGTCCACGTGGAACTTTTTGGTTTGGGGTCCGTCACCTTCTTGTTTCCATGGATACATCATTGCTCTGCCTGGAATGTTCCACAGTGTGACATTAAACAGCTCGACTTCACATTTATTCAGTCACAGGGGGTTTTATCACTCAAAAATACCTGGAAAAACAGACGTTCTGACTGCGAGCGGGGGTCGCCTCTCCGCAGATCTGGTTTGGTCTCCCATGAAGGTAGAAAGGTTTAATGCCGTACTGCGGAACATTCCGGACATCTCCCTGGAGAAAAGCGTGTGACGGGCCCCTGAAGCGCCTGTAAATGCTCTGCTCTGTGGCCCTCAGCTCTCCAGCTCCCACGCGGTGCAGCTCGAGTGGTTCCGAGTGTCCAGCGCGAAGACGTCGGCGCCGTCGCGAGTGTCCGATTACCTCATGGCGTTTTCCGAGGTGTCGGCGGCGCTCCTGCGGCACGTGGTCAACATGGCCGACGGCAACGGGAACACGGCTCTGCACTACAGCGTCTCCCACTCCAACTTCAGGGTGGTGGGGCTCCTGCTGGACACGGGTCAGTGCGGCTCTGGTCACATTCAGACTGAGTTCATGTTTCCCTCAGAGGGTTTGTTCAGTTTAAATGTCACGTTCTGGATTTATTTCGTTAACCTTCTGCAGTAGATGATTCTCCTGATATTTGTGAGTTTAAATTGGCCCCTGCAGTGGTCGGCCCTTTCACAGAGCTGCTATGGCGGGGGAGGAGTTTCAGGCAACACGACGACAAACCGTAGACCGAGGGGGCAATTCTTTTATCCACGGGGCCACAGAGAAACAGAAAATGTTGTGGAGTCAAAATGAACTCAATTCTGCCCGAAGATGAATTGTATTTTTTAATTTAAAAAATCATTAATTAAATCTCATTGTTTCGATGCACTGGGAAGAGTGAAAAGTGTCATTTTAAAAACACTTCTAAAAATAAAAGCAGCTTTAGTCCAGACATGAGGGAAAATGATCAAATATAATAATAATAATAATAATTATAATGATAATAATTATAATAATAATAATAATAATAATAATGATGATAATAATAATAATAATAATAATGATAATAATAATAATAATAATAATAATGATAATGATAATAATAATAATAATAATGATGATAATAATAATAATAATAGTAATGATAATAATGAAGGTGCTATGAGTATTGGGCAGTAAGCTGCCCCGCGACCCAGCTGGATTAAGCGGGAGAAGATGGATTGATGGATGATAATAATAATAATAATAATAATAATAATAATAATAATAATAATAATAATGAAACATTTTATTTCTTAGGCGTCTTTCTGGACACAAAGTCGCCTTCAACAACATAAACAAATTAAATGCGATTAAAACAAACAGTTAAAAGCCACAGTTAAAGTGGGACAGTATTTAATGTATTTAGCATTGTATTTAGTGTGTATTTTATTAATATTTAGTATTTAATAATGTATTAGACGGTATTTGAATTGATTGTATTTAACTCACTTATAATTACTCATCAGCTGCTCTCCCTGCAGACCTGTGTTATGTGTTTTGGGTTGAAAATATGTTTATTTTGTGATTCCAAATGACCTTAAACAGAGTCAGAGTCAGACGTCAGTATGTGGCCTGTACTAAGCCCAGGACTGAGGTGATCGTGGCCCAAACCCTGACGCCCTAAATGTGCAGATGTGTTTTTCAAAAACGACTAAATTGGTTTATGGACATTTTGTTGAGAGGAAAGACGACAGCGGAGGTGATTTGTGTCATATTCATTAATCAATAAGACTTTTGTGTAGTTACTTTTTGAGTGAACAGTAGAATTTTAGTCTGAGCTCTGAATCACTCTCTGTACAAACGGCTTCACAGATAAACGTGTGTCGTGTGTCGTGTGTGCAGGTCTGTGCAGTGTGGACACGCAGAACAAGGCGGGGTACACGGCCATCATGCTGGCGGCGCTCTCCACGGTGAAGGAGGACGACGACATGGAGGTGGTGAAGAAGCTCTTCGCTCGGGGAAACGTCAACGCCAAAGCGAGCCAGGTCTGAGTCCGAGGAACCTTTCGTTTACTGGTTCATTATGACCTGCAAATGTCTCTGATCTGACCGAGATTTTAAAACTTCTATCAGATTTTTCACCTGGTTTTCAGATTTATCGTCGACTTTACTCGTTCTGAGACGCCTCATTCTCGTCTAGAGGTCGTTTATTTGAGGAGAACTTGTCCAGTAAAATGATCTCGCTGCAGGAACGGATCATTTCACTGTTTTTAAGTCATTTTCTGATAGATTTAAGTGTTTAGATTTTATATTTTGGACAAGCTCTTTTGTAGTGTTACTCTGCATGTTTCACTGGGTTTTCTTTGGCGATGGGATAAAAAAATCCTTAGATTGCAGTTAGTAAAAATGTGTGTAAATCTCTAATCTATCACTACCTCAGTTATTCAAACACACTGTATTCTGAGGAATTGACTCATGAAATCAGTGCCATTAAACTGTGTGTTGATTCTTAGTATTTTCGTAGCAAATCTCAAATTCTACTCACCATCTGATGTTTAGTAACAGGCACTAAACCAGGACCAGTGAGTCTGACCCGGTGCAGTTTCAGGACCAGTGAGTCTGACCCGGTGCAGTTTCAGGACCAGTGAGTCTGACCCGGTGCAGTTTCAGCTCCAGATAAAAAGCTGTTGCCGTGTCCTTGGGCAAGACACTCCAGGACCCACCTTGCCCCTAGTGTCTGGGTTAGGGTGGTCCAAAAAATTATTATTGTTTGATTTTCTCGATTAGAACCCTGCGTTTGGTTCCATATCTGGCCACATATTTGGGTCCAAATTTTATGCAAATGAATTAATATTTAGAGGTGACTATAAGGCTGATACTACAACATAGTGAACCACATAAATAAGGTGTATTCGCATAATTTTTCATTTTACCGTATTTTTCGGACTATAAATCACACTTTTTTCATGGTTTGGGTGTTTCCTGCGACTTATCCTCAGGTGCGACTTATATATGAAATATTTCAGTTCATCTAAACGTAAATGTAACGTGGGCGAGGTCCAAACCCGAGGCACCGACTGAATATATTAAAAGTCCTTTTTGCATCGAAGGAGCCGACGCGTTTCCACAGCGAGATATAATTTCACATGTTGGTGATTTTCACACTGAGCCACAGGGGGCGCTCTCTGTACCAGCATCTGCTCCGCCTCAGGCTCCTCCTCCTGCTCCACTGTCATTTCTGTCACCACCTGCAGCACCTCACTCCTGTTTTCTTACTTAAATCCACATGGAGACTTTTTTAGTCCAGTGAATCTGGTCCTTTAGTCGACAGAAGCTTCTGCATCAGCACCAGTTTTTTCACTGTCTGCAAATGAGCCACGAGGCTTTAAGTTTAGTTTCTGTAAAACTTAAACCAGTGTGCGCAAACACATTATTACTTATGGTAAATACCGGAAACGGAACAGTCGAGCAGCAGAAAGAAAGTTTGGAGTGAGGGAAACTTGTTTTTGATGGAGAAAAGTGGAGGAAACTCAAACTGAAATGAAGAAAACAAAAGCTCATCGCGGCTAAAAGCTGAATTTATCTGGAGCTGGAGGAGTTACTCAGAAGTGACACGAGGATGAAGAATTCAGTGGATTTAGTGATTTGGAGCGAATGCAGAGTTCGGAAAACTGATTCTGTTCTGTTGTTTCTGCTCTAGTTTATCTGAAGAACTGTTCATATGTGACGTGAACAAACCGGACACATGTTCAGCCTGTTCTTCTGTTCTGTTGGTGTTTCTATAACTCACCTTTAAGATGAAATGTCAGCTCTTGGTCTCTGATTTTATAAAATATATTTCCCCATTATAGTCCAGTGCGATTTATATGTTTTTTTTCTTCACTGCGCATTTTTTGGTTGATGCGACTTATATTCCGGCGCGACTTATAGTCTGAAAAATATGGTATTCTGCAAACACAAACTGAAACTTGCATAAAAATTACTTAAAAAGTCCATGAAGTCCAAAAAAAGTTACTTGAAAATACAAAATGAGTCACTTCCCAGTAAACTTCATGTGGCCTAAAGGGTTTAAGGCGGCGTCATTCCCGGGTCTACGGCAGGTCTGTCCGAGCTCCGAATCTCACAGGACAAAACAAAACTCCGCAGCTCTGAGGCCTTTTCCAAACAAACATCTGCTGAGATTTCCCTGATTATCACGTGTGAACATCTCCAAACGTGTCACTTCACTTCCTGCTATTCACGTCTGGAGGTGTTTAGTATTGTCCTCCACGTCAGAGTTTGTACTGTAGAGCCCAGCGAAGGAGAAACGACAGGAAAGAACAGGGAACAGGGAAGAACAGAGAAGAACAGGAGAGAACAGAACAGGGAAGAACAGAACAGGGAAGAACAGGGAAGGACAGAACAGGGAAGAACAGGAAAGAACAGAACAGAACAGAACAGGAGAGAACAGAACAGGGAAGAACAGGAGAGAACAGAACAGGGAAGAACAGGAAAGAACAGGGAACAGGGAAGAACAGAGAAGAACAGGAGAGAACAGGACAGAACAGAACAGGAGAGAACAGAACAGGGAAGAACAGGAGAGAACAGAACAGGGAAGAACAGGAAAGAACAGGGAACAGGGAAGAACAGGAGAGAACAGAACAGGGAAGAACAGGAGAGAACAGTAAAGAACAGGAGAGAACAGTAAAGAACCATAAAGAACAGGAGAGAACAGTAAAGAACTGTAAAGAACAGGAGAGAACAGTAAAGAACTGTAAAGAACAGGAGAGAACAGGAGCGAACAGAACAGGGAAGAACAGAGAACAGGGAAGAACAAGAGAGAACAGAACAGGAGAGAACAGAACAGGGAAGAACAGAACAGGGAAGAACAGGGAAGGACAGAACAGGGAGAGAACAGGATAGAACAGGAGCGAACAGAACAGGGAAGAACAGTAAAGAACCGTAAAGGACAGGAGAGAACAGTAAAGAACAGGAGAGAACAGGATAGAACAGGAGAGAACAGAACAGGGAAGAACAGGAGAGAACCGTAAAGGACAGGAGAGAACAGTAAAGAACAGGAGAGAACAGGGAAGAACAGGCTCTTTTCTAGAACCTGGAGCTGGAGGCAGGGGTCAGTGGGCGGTTTCCAGGTTGTAGAATGTCATACTTCCGGGTCGGGGGTCTTACTGCTCAATTTGTGCTTTGCCATGAACTATTGGAAAGGTAAATTCCCAAATACGGAACCTGCGTCACGTTGAAACAGAGGGAGGACCCGAAATGCAGGAGTGCTGTTAAAGTTCTTCCACGACAAACAAAGAATGACCCAAAAATCTCTGAAGTCGGTCTGTATCAGTGTGTATTTACTTTACAAACGACAGACATGGCGCGTTCGTACGGGATTAAGATCTCAGGCGTCCTCCGCGATTATTACGAATCACGAAAGGTCGTTTCTGTGCCACCGCCGCCTCATCCAAACCAAGAGATGCACTGTCAAAAAAGGACACTAAAAAAGAGAGACAATTCTCAGCGACATTGAACGCAGTCATAATATCAGATCCATTATTTTTCGAACACTGGCACATATGAAAGACTGACCCAGAACTGTCCCAAATATTTAAAGCTCCACCTCTGTTTACCTCAGTGCACTCAGACTCCTCCCACGACTGCACCGAACGCGCAAACTCTCCTCTGCTCCTAGTGCCATAACACCACATAACGCCACTAAAGCCCTATTCACGCAGGATAAGTACAACCTGGGGACGTCTGGTCATTTGCAAATTCCCGCCCCCCCTCTGTGTGGTATTGGTATGTATTATGTTTCACTGATATGATTGGACGATGACTCTTGAGGGGGTGTGGTCCCTGATAGTGTCTAAGCGGAGCAGAAGGGGCTGAGGAAGGTCCAGAGTGACCGAAACGATGTAGCAAGAAAAGAAAAACCAGGAGTGAAACAGCGGGCGGGAGTTTTCTAGAGAAATCACCAAAGGTCCACAGGAAACGCTAGTCCTGTGTGTGTGTGTGTGTGTGTGTGTGTCTGTGTGTGTGTGTGTGTGTGTGTGTGTGTGTGTGTCTGTGTGTGTGTGTCTGTGTGTGTGTGTGTGTGTGTGTGTGTGTGTGCGCAGGCGGGGCAGACGGCGCTCATGTGTGTGTGTGTGTGTGTGTGTGTGTGTGTGTGTGTGCGCGCAGGCGGGGCAGACGGCGCTCATGTGTGTGTGTGTGTGCAGGCAGGGCAGACGGCGCTCATGTGTCTGTGTGTGTGTGTGTGTGTGTGTGTGTGTGTGCGCAGGCGGGGCAGACGGCGCTCGTGTGTGTGTGTGTGTGCAGGCAGGGCAGACGGCGCTCGTGTGTGTGTGTGTGTGTGTGTGTGTTCGTGTGCGTGCGCTGGCGTGGCTGACGGCGATCGTGTGTGTGTGTGTGCGCAGGCGGGGCAGACGGCGCTCATGTGTGTGTGTGTGTGTGTGTGTGTGTGCAGGCGGGGCAGACGGCGCTCATGTGTGTGTGTGTGTGTGTGCAGGCAGGGCAGACGGCGCTCGTGTGTGTGTGTGTGTGTGTGTGTGTGTGTGTGTGTGCAGGCGGGGCAGACGGCGCTCATGTGTGTGTGTGTGTGTGTGCAGGCAGGGCAGACGGCGCTCGTGTGTGTGTGTGTGCAGGCGGGGCAGACGGCGCTCATGTGTGTGTGTGTGTGTGTGTGTGTGTGCGCAGGCGGGGCAGACGGCGCTCATGTGTGTGTGTGTGTGTGCGCAGGCGGGGCAGACGGCGCTCATGTGTGTGTGTGTGCGCAGGCGGGGCAGACGGCGCTCATGTGTGTGTGTGTGTGTGCGCAGGCGGGGCAGACGGCGCTCATGTGTGTGTGTGTGTGTGTGCGCAGGCGGGGCAGACGGCGCTCATGCTGGCCGTCAGTCACGGGCGTCTGCAGATGGTTCGGGCTCTTCTGGACTGCGGCGCAGACGTGAACATCCAGGACGACGAAGGCTCCACGGCCCTGATGTGTGCGAGCGAACACGGCCGAACAGAGATCGTCAGGCTGCTGCTGGACACGCCCGGCTGTGACATCACACTGGTGGATCATGTGAGAGGAAACACACACACACAGACACACACAAACACACGCACACACAGACACACACACAGACACACACACGCCCGGCTGTGACATCACACTGGTGGATCATGTGAGAGGAAACACACACACACAGACACACACAAACACACACACACACAGACACACAAACACACGCACACACAGACACACACACAGACACACACACGCCCGGCTGTGACATCACACTGGTGGATCATGTGAGAGGAAACACACACACACACAGACACACACACACACACACACACACAGACACACACACACACACAAACACACAGACACACATACACACACATACACACACACACATACACACACACAAACACACACACAAACACACACACACGAAGAGTTACACACACACACACACACACACAAAGGGTCTCATAGTGAAGGGCAGATGATTCCTCAGTGTGTGTATCTTCCCTTTCCTGTGTGACTGTATCACACTGTGTTGGTATGTGTATGGGTCCATCTAGTGGTTTAAAAATGTACTGCAGCTACACTACAAAAGAAACACACTGTAATGAGTTTGCAGAACTAAGTGCAGATATGACTTTTTCCACATGTGAACAGAACAACTGTTAATAATCTCTATGTGATATAGACGACATGGAAATGGGAATTACATTAGGGTGAGATGTACAGTTGTAGGGAGTATTATCTGTCACATAAAGGTGAGTTGTACAGTTGTAGGGAGTATTATCTGTCACATAAAGGTGAGTTGTACAGTTGTAGGGAGTATTATCTGTCACATAAAGGTGAGTTGTAGGGAGTATTATATCTCTCACTGTTTGGAGAATGAGCTCCTCTGACCTATACCAGTTTTGGTGTTTTTTCGCTACAAATTTTACACACAAAAAAAACAAAACAGAAAAAAGCTTTTATTTTGGTTTTTGTTTGAGTCTAAAAGTTCCGTACTGCGTCTTTAAGCTGCCGTTGGTTCCAGGTGCGTTGCCTTTCGTATTTCCAGTTGTCTGTGAGCGTCGGACCGTCTCTGCTGAAGTCTGAGCCGCGCTTTATCTGGACTTTACATTAATCCAGACTCGGGAAGTCGTTTCCTGAGCCCCGTCTGAGGCTCGGCTCCGGAGCGTTTTTACATGTGTCTGGCTCAGCAAAAAACTCACATGTTTTTCCCGTTTCTGTAAAACTTGTTCCCTGACTCCGACCCGGAATCCCCCCGAACAGCTGCAAGAACTGGAACGTCTGAACAGAGTCAGCAAAACACGAAAGACGGATTTATTCAGAAAAGAGTTTCAATCTGTACTGCAGGTGCACAGGGAGATGTTATGGTTTTGTCTGGAATGTTCCGCAGTACGGCATTAAACCTTTTTTATCTTCACGGAGACTAGTGCTGCCGCGATTATTCGACGCTGTCTACGTAATCGAATGTGAAAATGAGTCGAATACAATTTTTTTGGTCGAATATTCGCCTTTATTTATTTTTGGTCTCAAACGTCTCGTCCAGAGACCTTTTGCTTGCCTGAGATCAGGTATTTCCCCTCCACACCACTAGTAGTACTACACTCGAGGCGGACACCGGCGCGGCTAACAGCGGCTACACTCGAGGCGGACACCGGTGCGGCTAACAGCGGCTACACTCGAGGCGGACACCGGCGCGGCTAACAGCGGCTACACTCGAGGCGGACACCGGCGCGGCTAACAGCGGCTACACTCGAGGCGGACACCGGCGCGGCTAACAGCGGCTACACCCGAGGCGGACACCGGTGCGGCTAACAGCGGCTACACTCGAGGCGGACACCGGTGCGGCTAACAGCGGCTACACTCGAGGCGGACACCGGTGCGGCTAACAGCGGCTACACTCGAGGCGGACACCGGCGCGGCTAACAGCGGCTACACCCGAGGCGGACACCGATGCGGCTGACAGCGGCTACATCCGG